>JAQGAZ010000158.1:0-91334 GCA_034692225.1 Polydesmus complanatus
GAATCGACAACTATATTTTCCGAATCGACAACTATATTTTCCGAATCGACAACTATATTTTCCGAATCGACAACTATATTTTCCGAATCGACAACTATGTTTTCCGAATCGACAACTATGTTTTCCGAATCGACAACTATGTTTTCCGAATCGACCAAGACATTTTCGGAGTCGACGACCATCGCTTGAGATTCGACGACTACATTTTCCAACAAGCTACTAATTTCCGAAGAATTCACAATATTAAATGTTGAACTAGAGGTCGTAGGTACCTCCGCTAGCTCCATTTCTTCTTCAATGGGTATAAATTCTTCTACAGTTTCTTCGATCACGTCCGAATTGTAAACAGTTACAGTGTCATCTGTGGTGGGAATTAGCTGTAGCGAAGTTTCGGACCCGATTCGATCCAACTCGGCTTGTATATTGACGAGATCTTCCAAGTCTTGAGATGTTAACTGAGTGCCTGCCTCGCTCTCACCTCCCAACTGGACTTCATCTTCCGAAATTACTACTTTAGGATCCAGATTGATGACTTGATGTGTTTACCGAAGTAAACGTTCAAATTAAAATCTATAACAAACAAAACAAAAATTTTATAATAATTCAATAGGATACATTGTTTTATTTTATTAAGGTGAAATAAGAAAATAATAGTTTACTACCGGTAGTCTTATAAGTACCGGGTATAACCAAAATAGCATTGTCAGTTATAATTGAACCAGCAAAAATACTGTAATGATATTTATTTATCAACCAAGTAGGCTACAAGTTTATATAAATTAATAAACCATAAGAACAACATTTTTTTTTTTACAGTTTTACGCAATTATAAACTTCTGCGTCTAGCTTTTTGAATGATACATTTTTAAATAGAAACCTATCAGTTCTTTAAATCAGCTTAACTTGATCAAGTGACAAGTTCATTTGCGTGGTTTGTGATCTCGTCGTGTTATTACATTTTAAACTATTTACAAAAATAGCGTTTTACAAATTGCAAATTTATTCAGTCAGTAGTTTTATAATTCAGTTCAAAATGAGCTGTGAACGTGTGTGGGCTTAAGTAATCTTAATGCACAAAGTGTATAGGGTCAAACATTAAAAAAAAAAAGCTCATAACTTTGCATTAATGTATTTCGAAATTCGATTGAAAGATGTTTACGACTTAATTATTTACATTTATTTAATAAAGTTAATCCAAAAAAATTAATACTATAATTATTATTATGTAGTTTGGAAATGAAGGACAAAATGGTAGGAACACGTACTACAGGCTATGATGTTGTTACACATTATCGTATCAATAAAAAGTAAATTTTAATTTTATGTAGTTATTTAAAAATAAAGAATCAAACGTAATAAATTAAGTGTTAAAATTTTTTCGAATTGCTATTTGCGCGTGTGGTTAAAATGTCAACGAAATGGATGCAAATTTTCCCGGTTCTAATGAGCAGTGATTATCGACTCGTCCGCGCTTCGAACGTGGCTGCAAACGACACAACTCTCAAAAGGCGCGCCATTTTCCTCAATGAAAATCAGGGAAATTTGAAATGGCCATGCAGTCAATTATTTGCCTTCATTTTAATTCTTCTTCAAAACTCAATCGTAATTTCCACGCTTAATATTAAACATAGCATTTGCGCATTAAGTAATAAACTTAATTCTCGATACAACTTTCTTGTATTCATTTTCCGAGCAAAATTTCGCTTACTGTTTATTCCCGCATCCACCCTTGTGAGTAAAAAGGACGTTCCTCCTTCTTGAGCTTCCAAATATTCAATCCAATTTCAATGCTTCAAAATTGATATCTGTACATCCACTACAACTTTAGAAACGCTACATGACTAATTTAGGAAGACTTTTAAAATATTTAAATCATAGATTTTAGAATTTCTTCAATCTGTAGGTTAGTTATTTAAAATTTCCCACACAGCTTCAGCACCCATTTTATGTGCACTAAAAAGCTTTGATGATTTCGGACAATACTTAGGTCGCATATCATACAAGTTTATAAAAATACATACAATTCATAAATTTAAAACTTGGAATTAAATTTGTAAAATTATTTTGTAGTCTTTAATAAATAAATTTAAAAGCTACAGTTAAATTAAATGAAATTTTAATTTAAAAAGTAACTTTATTTTTTGTTTTGTAGCGCCACCTGACGCAAGAAATGTAAATCAAAATTATATAATTAGGTGAGAGGTAAATTTCACCGTGAGATTAATTTTATCGATTGGTTTTGCTTAATAAATTATTATTTAGGTGTCATAAATAGTTTAAAGGTGATTTTTCTTCATATAGTATAATAATTACTTTTGTTACAGTTCGTGGTAAAATTGTTTATATGGCGTCTCAATTAAAGCAACAATTACTGACTTTGAGTAATACTGTCGGTTCCCATAAAGAGCAGGCTGAGAAGTATAACAACTTTAACGACAAAATGAATTTTCTTATAAAAATTTATACTTTAATACTTTTAATAGATACCGTACTTTACTAGAAGGTGTATTATCTTCAGTTTCAGATGAGCTCGTTGAAGGATTAAAAGTTTACATCGAAGCTAGTAAGGTTATCATTTTCTCAAATATGTGTGGATAGTCGATTAAATGACAGAATTCTTGTAGTTGTTAATGAAAATGTGAGCTTGGTTATATCAAGACAAATTTTGACCGACGTGGGAGTTCATCTAACGAAGCTTTCGGATCAAATTTCTAAACAAATATCTCATTATACTTTGGAAAAGGTCCAACCGCGTGTCATTTCTTTCGAAGAGCAGGTTTAAAAAATATTATTATTGCAATAAATTATTTAGCTAATAAATATCTTTTTGAACGAGCAGGTTGCTAGTATTCGTCAACATCTTTCGGATATTTATGAAAGAGAGCAAAGTTGGCGCGAAGCTGCCAATGTACTCGTTGGAATTCCGTTAGAAACTGGACAAAAGTATATGTTTCGTTAATAGCCCGATGTGATCTATTATTTATGGATGCATTTTTATGATTAATTTCAGGCAGTACTCGGTTGATTATAAATTGGAAACTTATTTAAAAATTGCTAGATTATATCTCGAAGATGATGATCCGGTACAAGCAGAGGCCTACATAAATCGAGCATCGTTACTTCAGGCAGAATCTAATAACGAACAATTGCAGATTTATTATAAAGTTTGTTATGCCAGAGTTTTAGATTACCGCCGAAAATTCATTGAAGCAGCACAACGTTATAATGAGTTGTCTTACAAAACCGTTATTCCCGAAGAAGAGAGACTTAATGCGCTTAAAAAAGCTTTAATTTGTACTATTTTAGCTTCTGCTGGTATTAATATTCTGTGGTTGTTGATTAAACCGAAAACTAAAATTTTATTACTGTTTTTAGGGCAACAACGTTCCAGGATGTTGGCCACTTTATTTAAAGATGAACGATGTCAGCAATTGCCAGCCTATAACATTTTGGACAAAATGTATCTAGATAGAATTATTCGGAAAAGTGAACTGCAAGAATTTTCTTCCATGTTGCAACCGCATCAAAAAGCAGCAACAACCGATGGTAATCCCTGATTCATGAAATATGCAAGAGTTAGGAGTTTGAAATAAAAATAATTATAGGATCTACAATATTGGATCGAGCTGTTGTTGAACATAATCTTCTATCTGCAAGTAAACTTTATAATAACATTACCTTTGACGAATTAGGAGCTCTGTTAGAAATTCCACCATCGAAAGCCGAGAAAATAGCATCACAGATGATTACTGAAAGTAGAATGAACGGTTACATTGATCAAATTGACTCAATTGTTCACTTTGAAAGTATGGATTTATAAAAATATATTTCTATAATAATAATTATAAAAAAAACTTACATTTTAATAGCTCGTGAAGTTTTACCGTCGTGGGATAAGCAAATTCAAAGCCTTTGTTTTCAAGTTAATAATATTATTGAAAAGATAGCTCAAAATGCACCCGAGTGGATGACAAAAACGATGGATGAACAGATGGTTCATTAAATGAGCAGAAGCTCAACGTGTAAATTAAATCTCGCTTTATGATTGAAAGAATAAAATTTCAGTTCATTTATATACAGTAAAATTTTCACTTATTGCAACTTTTCAGTATTTTTTTTTTTTTTTATCTTTATAAGAATTTGATACAGAATAGATCATTTATTTTTAGACGGTCGAAAGCACATTTGGGACCAGCGGAGTTCCGTTTCAAAAACGATGACAATGTAATAGTATACATTAACATCTAGACAAAAATATAGTTTGCAGACACTCGCCGAGTTGTTAAATGAAAAATATAAAACTGTACATAAAAACTCCGAATAGTGCTAATAGATATAAGTTATTCATTTCTATATTCAACAAAACTAAGAAGGGAATCAGATGCACTGCAAAAGATCAATATGAGTGACAATCTAATAATGTCTATAATTTGATAACTGAGATAAAACTATTTAGTCAAAGGCATTTGGCTTATATTTATCCTTGTGTGCAATCGACACAAAATTGTACAATACGCCAAAACTGAGGGGCGAGGGAGGAAACTTGGTAAGGAATGCCGAGTAATAATATTTTTTTTAAATCTACAACATGAAAAAAACTTAAAATTAAAGTTAAACAATTTTCTTTTAAATATACAGCAGCATTCCTTACATAATTAGAAGGTATAAAGAATATTTACAGATCTCTCATAGCAATCAACCCACTTTGAAGTGTAACAAGACGTACTAATAATACAATATTTTTCTAAAATGTAATGAAATTTATCTTCAAAAATGATCTTTTTTTTCTTCTTTTCTTTTTTATAAAGCAAAAAAATTAAAACAGCAATATATTTGCAACTCAGTATATTAACAATGTCACCAACGGATATTTTTCAGGCATAAACAAAATTCCAAACTTGCTCACTGGTTTTCCTTATCTAACCAAGTATAAAATTCATCTTAATTAGATGAAGTCGGTTAGTCTTTCCGGCTTATCTTATTGAGATTCAACAACTTCGAATATTCTGGTGCGATTGGAACTAGGTCACTGGTATCACGTAATTATTGGTAGATGTACTTTGCGAAGGTTGTGTCTATTTATGCGTTAAGACAATGCCACGTTTTTAACATGTTATTTCTTTAAATAATTACAATGAGTCTAAAGCCATCACAAAATGCGAGTGAAGAGAAACAAAATATACTATACAATCTCGAATTCACAAGTCATGCGAGGTAAAGTTTTTTCTCTTCTCGCAAAAAAATTAAAATATTTATAATTCCATATAGATTACCGGTATCTTTGATCATCGTCTCATAATGGTGTTCAATGCCTGAGGTGGAATACTTCCGTTATAAACGCTGTAAGTAGTATACATAGCATTTTGAGGTCTCTGAGGTTGGATTCCACCATCTTGATATTGACTTTCAGGATGCATGTTCATCATTCCCATTTGTACAGCCGCGGCTGTGGGAAGCTGACCTTGATTTATAAACCCGGTATTTGTGATGTAAGAAGCAGTATTGAGCATTGCTGTAGTAGGACCCTGCTGCATTCTATAACCGTTAATTGTAGGATAACTTGCCATTATATTGTGATTGATGGTGATATTAGGAGTGCGCTGCACTTGCCGTCCGCGATTAAACGACTTATAATAGTGGGGATTTGACGTTAAAGCCACTTGAGATTGTAAGCTAGAAATAGGAGGCGTAAGATTTCTTTGAATAGATGGTGGCGGAGTCATGTTGACGGCTGGCGGTGGAGTTAAATTAGGCGGAGGGGTCATCGTATTACACGCCGACGGGCTTGGAACCAAGTCCATTATTCCGTTAGTAAGTTGCTGTAATTTTGCTAAACTACAACTGGTATTTGTTTGCTGTGACGGTTGAGGCGTTGGCACTGTGTGTGGAGGGCCAGTCGTTTGAATATAAAAATTAGGAGCGGGAGAAGGCGCACCTGAGCAGGTGGAGACTGGGGTACTTACATGTGTAAGTCTTTGTGTTGCGCCCGAGTTTTGATGAGATATCGGATGGTGTTGAATAACAGCAGCAACTGGCATACTTACAGGTAAACTTACGTAAGAAGCGTTATTAGATACACTTTGAACGTAAGCCGAAGTGTTTGGAGGCATTTGCACATTGACATTGCGCATATAATTTGCGCTGACTGCTACCATATTAGGAGTGGCGCAATTACTAACCATAGATGGAGGAAGCGGTGAATTTAATATGCCTAAATTTCCTCCACCGCCAAGACCACCTAAACTGCTTCCCCCGCAACTTAATGTAGCACTCATGCTAATAGCATTGGTACAGTAACTAGAAGTTAACTGATTAAGGTTGTGCTGCATCGGAGACAGATTGTGTTGAGAATGACTGTGTCTATGACTATGAGACGTGTGTGAATTGTGTTGATGATGACTCGTTTGTTGAGGTGATTGTTGCTGTTGATGAGGAGGAGGATGCGATTGTTGTTGTGCTTGTTGACGTTGCGTCGGTTGCCGATGATGGTGATGATGTTGTTGCTGCTGCTGTTGTTGTTGCTGCTGATGTTGTTGCTGCTGCTGTTGTTGTTGTTGCTGCTGCTGTTGCTGTTGTTGTTGTTGCTGCTGTTGTTGTTGTTGCTGCTGTTGCCTGGAATGTTGGTTTGCCTCCGATTGGTTATGCGAAGAGTTGTGCAACACAGAATTTTGATTAGGTGTACGGTGATGTTGCGGAGAATGTGTAATTTGGGCACAATCAGAAAAGTTTTGCTGCGTTTGAGGTGGATGGTGCTGCGCTGGAGGTGGCGGTTGAGGCGGTTCTACCGAGTTTTGAGTCATTTCATTACTACTTATCGATGTAGGCGATTCTAAATCTAATTGAGCCATGTAAGTTGAAGTAGGCATTACGTTGTTTGGATTCGAATTTGACTGATACATGTTAGCGACTTCCTGAGATTTGGTCAACTGCGCGTTATGCTGATTTTGTTGATGTACGTTGTCTAAACTAAGACTATCACGCTGCGATACATCATTTCTCAAATGCAACTTCGAATCGGCATTTTGGTTTGGATCCAATTGTTCATAATTCTGCCTCATTTCGTGAGATAGCGGTTCTTCATAGCAACCCGAAGGTGCTAATCCATTTTGACCACCTGAAATAGGACCAGTAGCCGTTACTTCTTGAAACCCCGACTGAGCTGGACTAGATAATGAAGCATTGCTGGCACTCATCGGTGGCGTGTTTTGACCCAACAACTGATTTTCGTCTATCGAACAAGATGACTGGCTGCTCGGCGGACCTCCATGCACATTACCTAAAGGTAAAACTTGAGGACAACTACCAGGCGTCACTGGTGTTAAAGGCGCATTTCCACATACAGATAACGTAACTGAATTTTCTAACGTTTTTGAATGATGATCTCTATCCATTTCATCACTCACTTCGGTTACCAAAGTTTCTTGAAGGGCGCAACTAGATTTTTGAAAATCTTTTGAACAGTCAATAGATTGATTGATTTCTTCCATTTCTTCATCTCCATCCTCCTCATCTTCTTCTTCTTCATCACCCTCTTCCTCCTCATCCTCTCCTTCTTCTTCTTCATCGTCATCATTTTCATCTTGCTGTTCAATTTGTGATTTTGATTCTGTTGAATCGGAAATACATTGTTGCATTGGAACGATGTTTTCTTGAACTTCTTCCAAAGGATTTTCTGTTATAGTTTCATGCAAATCGTTTTCTTTGCAATCTGAAGTAGTGGTATCCATTTCGGTTTCCTGTAATACATGTATTAATATAATTAAATACAGTTAACAACAAAAACATTATCTTGATCTAAGTAATAATGAAAAAACCTAGTAACAATATAACTTGCCTCGTCGTTCGCTGAAGTATCTTTAGTTTCTAAAGACGCAGTAGGTTCCGTTTCTGGATTTGCTATACTTTGTTCTTGAGATTTTATATTAGAACTGTCGTTAAATACTTTATCTTCTGTTTTGTTTTCATCCTCAACAGGAAGAGGTTTAGATTTTGGTTCCTCTTCAGCTTCGTCATCTCCGTCTTCCGCCGCTTCTTGTAAACGAGAGTCACCAACAGGAGGAAAGCTTTGTTCATCCTTTGCAACTTGTTTTTCGGTTACCTGTAATTAAAAAATATATTAAGATTTGAAAAAATCAGAATTGATAATAAATAATTAGACCAACTTTGTGCTTCCATGGACCTCGCCTTTTTAGTCGCCTTCCAGATCTAACAGAGCTACTTTTTCTTACCGAGTTGTAGTTACTTTCACTAACTGAATTATCACTGCAACTTTGCTGAGCAAGGATTTTATTTTTATCAGAAGCAGAAGACCGTGAATTATTTTCTGAAAGCCTAGAATTTCTCTCGGAGGGTTTAGATGTTTTACTGTGTTCCAGGGTTTTATTACTTGAATCGCTCTTTTCAGTTGACTGTGTTCTCCTCTCATTTCCAGTTAGTCGATCATGTGAAGCCAACCTTTCACTACGCCTTTCATCTTTCCCATCTCTATTACTTAATCTTTGACTAGTCTTTTGTGATGACTCTGGTTTGTAGTTGATTTTATGTTTGGAAGTTGATGATGTCTGCGATTTTGAACGAAGTTTATCTGACGATTTAAGTTCAAATGTTTTTTCTAGCTTGTTTGTTTTTTGTTTCTCCGTTTGTTTTTTCAAATTGAGTAGGCCTACTAAAATAATATTTACAATATGATTATTCAAAATTCAAACCTAATTTTTTATACAGTATTAATATTACCTTTATCGTCTTCACTTTTATTTCTCCTGCTACTAGCTCCATCTAATTTTGATTTTTTTGCTTGCGGTTCAATATCAGAAGATTCTGGTTCAAATTTTCTTACAGCTGATCTAGTTGTTTGATTTGTCCTTGAAGGTGAAGAATTATTTTGTCGACATTTCCTCTTTTCTCGAACATTATTTTGATTTGCCTCTTTCATGGTGACCTTGCTCTTCCGGTTGTCCATCTAAAATTATATTTAAATGTCAATTGCATTCTAACTACAGTATATAAAATACTTAATAAAAAAATATATACGTCTTTATCACTATCTTCATTTTCATCCTCTGTTGCAGTCGTATTAGGAACCAGAGGAGTCCACCTTAAACAATCTGGGTCCAACTCGATACGCTTTTCTTTCATATTACTTAACTTGGTAACATATTCATCTATTAATTTCTTATTTGAAATAATTGTAAACTTTCCGTCTTTCCGAGTTAGCATATCCAATAATTGTAATGTTGCAATTATATCGTGAGAACACATTCCAGATGAGTTGGTAATTTCTATAAAAATTTATGTCAAAACAGCTTTTAAAAAAACCTTTTATCAAAATACCTTGAACAGAAAGCTTTTTATCCCGAGTTTTAGATAAATGATCCAAGATTATACTTCGCCAATAAGCGTGATACGATACTCTTCCAAGATCAGAAAGCGGTTTCTCGGGTGTACCTGGCAAGCATTCCCTTCGGGACAACAAATAACCTTTACAGTTAAAAAAAACAATTAATTTACAGTTCACAAAAAACTTCTGCAATAAACTTACTAAAATCAATCAAAAACCGACCAAATCCTTGCCTCTGATATTGTGGCATAGTCATTATACAAGAAACATTATACCTCTGTTGACAGTGCTTTTCCTAAATAATTTACAAAAGTGTTATTATAAAAAACATTAAGTTTACTCAACTTGGAACTTAATAAACTTACTTTTGAAAAATAACCAACTAAATGACAGCCTTTGCGATCATTTTTAGTTAAAACATAGAACAAGAAAGGTTCTACGTCATAATACAAAGTTTTATGGTCCAAAAATAACTTAGCCAATAAACAAAGATTTTGGCAATATATTTTATTCACATTGCCATCAACTTCAAAAACAGATAGATTATCATGTCGATAAATTTCGGTGGCTGGCGGATGGCACCAGTTGCATTTTTTCTAAAGAAAATATTTCTAGTTAAGCAAACAAGCAAAATAAATAAGGTAAAGAAAATTACCATATGCCGTAATAAAATATTTCTACTTTTCATGTACTTCAAACAAAATTCACAAAGAAACAGCTTTGGCAATCTAAAAAATTGTCAACAATTTGTTTCTCAGATTAAAAAAAATAACTAAAACCTTCGTAAAATAAAACTAAATTTTACCTAGCATATTCTTGGGGATAAGGCGAAGAATACCATGTTTGAATTTCATATTTTCCAAATTCTATAGCTGCCGGACACCTTGACAACGGTTCAAGACTACCATTCGGAGATAACCCAACACCCTACAGAAAAAAAATCACGGTTTTCCAAATTTTTTCAAAAAAAACAAACAAAAATATTATAAAATTAATTTTATTGACCTGCAGTGCTTTTTCCTGAGCTTTTTTAAACATTTCACAGTCTTTTTCAGAAACTCCTGGTGGAAGCTGTTTAAGTACGTCGTTTGGCGACTCTCCTAAAATAAATCATACCAGTTTACAAAATATTTATAAACAAATTTTAGTTTAAAAATAAAACAAACACATTTACTAGATTAACTGCAGTCGTTTGTGTCAGTTTATATTTTATAAAGCTTTCGTTGTGAAAAGAATTTATACGAAACAAGCCCAATGATTTAACGATTAATTACAATTTTAAATTAATCCGATGGTACAAGTTAATTTCCTAAAGTAGTGTTTCTTGTGCCAGAGATTTGTTGAGTAAACATATAAGTCAAGAAGAGATTTTTTACAATATTCCAATAATAAACTAATTATCACTAGATTTTTACTCTTACATGTGTAACATAAAAAAACCACATCTTTATAATTATTTTAATTGTTGGCCACGTCCAAATTCTTAATAACCAGGCCTGGGGTTCATTAACAACGCACAAAAAAATTAAGATTTTATCAAAATTCAAATTGACTGCAGTTAATCTAGCGTACTCAATATAGAAACGTTTGAGAACACTTATTTCAAATATGGTTAATGTTAAACAAATTAAAATTTAATACGCTCATCTCTCTGGTTTACCCAGTTCTAGAGAAGCAGTAATAACAGCAAACTGAAATCAAAAGGGGAGCTTTATCAACAATGCTAAAATTTCCAACGAAACCCGGCTCTTGGTGAAGAACTGGACGTGACGAAATTTGGTTGCCAATTTTTTTTTTTTTTTTATTAAAAAATCATGCTTACAAGAAACACTTAATACCTAATCTACATTATACTTAAAATTTAGATGAGTTAACCGCGTATAATAAACTCCACAAACCAATCTTACAATTCCTTTAATTAACACGGTCTAAAATGTGCTAAATTGTGTTCGTGAAGTGCACGCGGTGTAACTCTACTAAAAATCTCTTTAAAATTTTAAATAGGTATTAGGTGTTTATAGATTTGTTCAACCTAACAAAAAACTGACCATGCATGGCAACCAAAGCACACCACAAACAAATTAAGGTTATGTAATCAAGTAAATAAGCTTTCATCATGCAATGTGCAAAAAACTACCCGATAAACCACCTATTACAACAGCCATAATTAAGAAAATGTAAAACATGCCAATTAATAATTATCTAATTTGAAATAATTAAAAACGAAAATCCTTTCTACAAACGTAAAGCAATCGTAAAATAAGATTAATATCAAGCAAATTTAGATAATACTTCTCCAAAAAGAGTTAACTACAGGAGTTATACGAAAGCAAAAAAAAACAAAAAAAAAAAACACTAAACTACAGTAAGGTTAAGTATATCGTAAACCACTTTTCAGCAAATAAAATTTCGTATGCAGAGCAATAGTCTAAAATGCAGCGTGTTAGTCCCTGACAGCCACACTCCAACCTCGAGCCGCCAGCATTTCAGAATGCTCCCATAAAAGTGGAACTTCATATTTGCACGTAATCCAAATTATTCAACGATCGAAAATCCATATTGAAAAAGTAATGTTAACTCATTTACGGTAAACGAAATAATGAGACTACTCGCAACTTCTTACCCCCACCCTTTAAAACTTTTTTGCCAGCTTGCTGAAGCGTCGATGATGCGCTAATATTATCTTTTCTGCATTCAGGTGAAGACGACATTGTTAAAGATGAAGAGGACATAGAGGATGAGGAGGAGGACGAAGATGACGATGAATCAGAATCGTTGTTCTCGTCTAGCGCTTGATGCGGTTGTCCTCGTTTTATTCCTTCAACTAATTCTTTATTGCTATCCATTCTACTCGGTGCATAAGCGGTACCTAAACGCAGAGGTGGTCTGCCTCGAATAGTTTTACTAGCTGTCCTATGAACGATTAACGTTGATTTATCAGATCTCGTTTCAGATATTGGAGGTGAAGGTAAGCTTTGATTTAAATTCCCTAGCAAGTTAGTTTCATTTCCTGACTCATCACTACTTGAACTCTCGTCAAGACTAACAGCTGATCGTGACGATAGCGGATGCGAAGCTGACTTTTCCGTTCTCTCACATAGTCCCTTATGGCTTCCTCTTTGCCTCTTGGGAGGAGCGTAAACCGGCTGATTTCCATTTACGCCTCGTTTTCGAGTTTCACCTGGTGTAGTGTACAAGTGTGATAAACCATCAAATAATCCTTTTAATTGACAACTTCTAGGGTGTTTGAGAGAAGAAAATGTAAGGCTAGAACTCGACGTGCTAGAAGATGACGAAGCTTTTCCGCCAGAAACTGAATGGCAAGACGCCCGTTCAAAATTACCCACTGAATTGGAAGTGGGCAACTCTTCGGACTGAACAATGACGGTTGAGTAGGTCTCACTACCAGCAATTGATATTTTAGGTGCTTCTTCAACCACGATTTCATCAATGCTAGTGTCATTTTCTTTGGCAGAAGAAACATGAAACTTTGGAGAAGATGGAGACTTAGTTTCCGGAGAACTAGGCGTCACCAGTGAACTTATGGCGACTCTAGATTTCCGTTTGTTGGTGGGAGTAAAAAATTTAGTTAAACCATCGATTAAACCTTTGGGCTTGTTAGGAAGAGAAAGAGGGTTATAAAGTAAATGCTCTGCGGAAGAGGATTGGGCTGATGATGAAGAGGAAGAAGATGAGGAAGAAGAGGATGAAGATGAGGATGAAGAGGAAGAATCTGAAGAAGATGATGAGGAAGATGAAGTGGAAGAAGAAGAGGAAGCGGATGAATCGTCACTGTCTTCCGAATCAGACAGTCGACTAGCTCCGTTAGTTCTGTCATTACAGAAATTTCTCGGGGAAATCTGAGATATCGTACCACAACTATCCAAAGCAGACTTTTCTCTCCGTTTATCCCTTAGCTTGTCTGACCTCTGCGATATTGACCTTTTGTATCAAAATTTCAAACATTATTACTATTCAAACTTAATTTAAATAAATTAGTCGCCATTGGTTACGGACATTTGACTAATTAACAATTTTCCAAAATTTAAATAAATGCACCAACTTAATAAAAATTAATAAGAAATTTAAAATATATTTTGAAAAACTTATTCCGTAAATCAATGTCAAGACAAATTTTCTTTGACAAAACTCTCTTCAAGACAAAAAAAATCTCAAAAAGGATTCACTCACGAAGAATCCTTATTGGTGTTGTTAATTGTCCGCATTTCCTTCTGCCTATTGTTGCCTTCCACACTTGGAACAGACTTTTTTCTTTCGCCCTTTTCTTCTTGAACGCATACTGTGCAATTCCAAGAACCTAATTTAAAAGGTAACTTTTAAGCCAAATTGCGAACTAGTTTAAAAACATCGACATAAAACCTTTGGGCATTTTGGACATTGGAGGCTGACAACAAGCTAAATGACATCCTCTATCACACGAATCACAGAATAGAATTGTTTCCTAAACAAAAACGAGCGCTTCTTAATCTGCGTTTATTTTGTACATTCATTTTACGATTGCAGCACGAAAAGAAAAAAGACGACGGTGCTGCTATCACTATTTCAACAGACTTAGAATAAAGTGGTTTATATTTACTGTTGGTTCCTTTTTCCCACACAATATACAAGTTTTACACTCGATGCACTGCCACTTAAGTTTCCTCAGTTTTACAGTGACTTCAGGTGTATATTTCAGACAAGAAGGATGACCTAAACAACCCAATAACGTTTACAGTATAATATGACACAAAGACACAGCCAATAAACAAGTTAAACCCAAAAAATAACCATCTCACAAAAAACTAAATAAAAATTATATTCAAACTTACCACTAGTTCCGCACTCGCAACATGTAAGAAGCTGTTCGCTAACGCCATCTCGATTCCTTTCCGAAGTTCCAGAGCAGAAACAACAGGTATACGACAAAGATTTCTAAAAAATAAAAAATATAAATAATTAAATAAGTAGCCTCTAATATTTTAATTAAACATTGTTTAGGTATATTATAAATATGTACTAAAAATTACGATGTAATATACCGTAATAAAAAAAATTCACATCGAGTGTGCATCATTTTTACCTGATTTAATATAACCGATTTTAAAAAAGAATTTCATGTAACAAAAATTTGTTAAAGACAAAATTTATAGAAAACTTGGGGTACAGTACATTGAACATTAGAAAACACCGATATTCAACATCAGTTACTCTTTTCACACTTATTACTGTATTTCCGAAACTTTCACAATAAAATGCAGCAGGTCATGATCATCAATAGAATTACATACACCGGTACGGTAGTTGTATTAAAATGTCACAGAATTTTAAATTTCGTAAAACAACTATCAACAATTAGGCCTACCGTATAATAGTCCTAATTACTGTCAAACGCGCTAATTTTGAATGCATGTACCGGTAACTTGCTTAAAAATAACTTTTTTTTCTGCCCTGAGAGGAAAAATTCGGTCGTTGTACTGAAATTGATGAATTTGGAAATTCAGCAGAGATATTTTTTAAATCAATTACTCAGCTTTTAGAAACTCTATGCTTAAACATGCTTAAATATTTAAGCAATTTGTTGCATAATTTGCAAAATAACAATAAAATAAACAACCAAAAATTGTAATTGCATTCAATTGGATTGTACTACAATATTATAAGAACATAAAGTTCGGTAAATGAATAAAATCGACCGCAAAACGTTTGCTGTTGATTTTCGTTTACAGCAAGCACAATCTATGAATAATGATAACAAGTGTCGTTATTTTTCTCCAATATATAGCTTATTTAAATTGTACTGTACTGTTAAGTTAATGTAATGCAATGCAATAGGAGGAGCTTTTGCAAGAAAAGTGTCTACCCTAATTTACGTATCAAAAGCAAAGCTTAAACGCGAGAGGGAGAGAGATAATAAAGAGTGAATAAGTGAAAGAGGGGAGGGGGCAAGGTGAGTGAAAATAACGTCAAAGAGAAGCTAAAAAGGGAATCGAAATTGATATTCAGTGCAATATCGATCTAAAGCGTGGAAATAAAAAATCATCCGTAAACGTTATAAAATGTTTGTTTAAAAAAAAAAAAAAAAAAAAAACAACTCCATTTTGTGCATTTAGTCGCAATAGTTACGAAAATAACAAATAAAGGTTGCAAATTAATCAATTGCTACACAATAGCTTTACCTAAAATTGATTACATTTCAATCAACATATTAAGAAATAACACACAATAAGAATATAAACATAATTTGTCAAGCAAAAAAAAAAACTAAAACTATTAAACTTATAAGAGCCACCAATAAGAATTCAATTATTGTACCGGTAGTTACAAAAGTTGTCAAAATAATTTTAATCATTTTCATAGGTACAGTAATGTACTACCCGGTATTATAAAATAGTTATGAAAATAACTCACGTGTACAATAATTTTTATAGTTTTATTAAAAGCCTTTCAAAAAAATCGAAATGCTGTTCCTATTTAAAAATGCACGTTTGGTAATTTATCCATTAGTATAATAAAGCGATTGCAATCATATAAAATCGCATTTATAAATTTCATCATTATTCAAAATTTCTAAAACTCAACTACTGTACTCGTATATCTAAGTCGTAAATAACATTCAAAAAAAGTACAGTCCTACATGTACTTGTAATAGACCTCGCATATTTGTTGCTTAATAAAATTTCATTAGCTAATTATCAAAGTATTATGTACTTAATCTACTTTATAACATTATGAATGTGCTACTGGCAATATAATCATTCCATCACTTAAAAATAAATTAACTCATTCTTCGACTGCTAATTGCCGTCAAACTACGTATAATAATAATTATAGACTCGCGCATTCTATTGATAATAAATGACGCTAATTAGCTTCCATCTCAAAAACGCAACTAGGCTAATGTCATCACAAATTAGTTAGCGACATTTCAAGCTTCAAATTGCATCAAATAACAAAAGATCAAATTGCACCAAAAAAAACCAAAATTTAAATAAAATAATCTAATATTTATCTTTACAGCCGAATCCATTATTGTTAATTTTTTAACTTAAAAGTTGATCATGTTTACTATTTTAAAACGTAATATTTCTTTAATCGCTTTCCATAATACTGTATTTTCATTCCGAATACCGGTAATAGTTTTCCTTTCTTGTACCAATTAGCAGCAAATATTTATCGTAATGATGTCTACTTAAATACTAAATCCAAATGAAATGCGCAGATCCTACTTGAGAAAAAAAAAATTAAGAATTATAAATTAGGCCTATTATTTTTATCAGGCGAAAGCTGGTAAATTAATCACTACTCAGCAGGTATTTTACGATTCCATCCTCATTAGCTTTTAACAGCTCACTTCTTAAGCCAATTATTACTGCTTTTTCTATGACCCAATATTGTGACTACACTACTGTAAATGAATTATTATCAAATAAAGAAAGATTGTTGCCGTGGTTCAATCAAATAAGCGCGTCGTTTCAATTGAAAAACAATAATCTTTGCACACGTACAAACAGTGTTTGAAACGCGCCGACTTGCTCCATAAAAAGCGAAATCTAGCGACGTAAGACGATAACGACACTCGGTGTTTCATTAGATACGACCATTTATTCAACGACCCATCTTTAACTCTACCTACCAACAACCACTTAAACAACAATCCCGACGAGAAAAATCAATAAAAATATCAGCCGAGAGAAATCAAACTTGGCTCGTAGAAATAAAAACATCGTCGTTAACCCCCCCCCCCCCCCCCTTCTCCCCTCTTCTTCATTTCTTCCTCCTCCGCCTCTCATTTTACTTTTATTTAAGCTCAATTAACTTATTCTTCGGGAATATCAAGATCAGAAAATAAAGCAAAAATTTAAAAAAAAAAAAAAAAAAAATGACGAGCGAAATATTGATTCGAGTTTTTTTTGCGATCGTGACATTTTCTTCAGTCGCCAGCCTTCTGTTTGCCTCTTTTTTTTTCTTTCAAGAAAATAAGAAAGAGTTAAGTCTTTCTTGGTATTCATTAGCATTAACTGAGATTGCTGAATAAGATGAAATAATTGGCGACATAAAAGCCGACATGAAAATGTCATTAATATAGAGAAACTTACGCGCTACGCATTCTTGTTCGTTTTTATAATAGCTAAACTTCAACGCCAAAAACATCTATAAATAGATTCAACTAACTCGAGTCAATTATTTTGAAACCAACAATAAAAATATTCACGAATCAGTACAGTAATTTGAAAATAAATTTACCACTAATAAATACTATGACGTAAGCATTAAAATAAAAGCGCATCCAAGATTAAATTGATAAATCTAAATTTAGAAGCGGCGTAAAAAGATAAGTCAAAATCGAAAGTATGATAATTAAACACCGTAAAGCCTGCTAGAAATAAATGTTTGGCAAATGTATTCGCACTTTTTCTTTCACTCCCTTAAAGATATTTAAAGAGAAGAAGCAGAAAGTTAAAATTATTGGAAAGCATCCACTAAACCACGCATGTCAAAAAAAAAAAATATTTACTAGCACAATCATCTACGGAGCATTCTTATTTTAGAATTTAAAGGATGACTCGAGAAACTCAAACAAGATTTTTTGCGAGTGATGTACGCAAATAAACACTGACGAACTGTGTCTAGTCCCTTACTCTGCGAGAGAAAATTATTATAAAAACAATAAAGGAAAATCAACTTGAAGCAAACAAAATACAGTTCTAAGAGTCCGCTTTGAATGAGGTCCGGTGGATCCGTGAGAACCGCGTAACATATTTTACGATAAATTCAGTTAGATTTTATAGGCTGGTTAGTTAATTCTGCATTTGAAATGCGTGCTTCTCGTTATACAAGCTCGCAATCAAATCACTAAAAGTTCGTAGACACCAGAGTAAATTATTTTATAAAATGTAGGTACCAACGCCAAAAAAACATTTTTTCTTCCATTTTTTAAAAGTAAAATTCAAACTTTAAATTTTTCAAAATACATTGAACCTTTTTTTTTTTTTTTTTAAAAAACCCCTTTATCTTAAAATAAATTTCTTAAAAATGCTATTTAAAAAAAAAATGTAAAGTCGAGTGAGTTGCCTCTTGCATTTCGTTGGCAACCGATTTTTAAATCTAAATTGTGAATAAAATCTGCTGAACGAGAAAAACATTCTACAAACAATGCCAACAGCAAAATTATTTTGATTTGTCTTTACATGGAATCCTTTTCTTGATAGCCACAACATAAGATTTAGTTACATTGAAAACCCATTTTTAATAAAACTAGATCTCCTGCTGGTAATAAAATATTACGCCGTCATTTAGTCAGAATTTATGTAAAAAAAAATTGAATGCGCGGTTCCCAGATTTATGGCATACTGTCTTTTAATTTATAGATCATCTGAAGATCATTAATCTGCTTCATCGCTGCTGCTGTTTGTTGTGGACCAAAGCTAACGATAAGTTATTTTTAAAATAACTTAATTTCTAAATAGATTTCGGTATCCACAATCAAGACTGTTTTAGCTACGAGAATAAATCGCCACAAACAACTTTTTAGTTATTTTCCATTCATTCGTATATCTCTTGATAAGTTAGCAGCCATAAAATGAAGTTAATTAAATTTTATAAAAATTGGATCCAAGCGGCGGTAGAAAAGTACAGTAGTAGAAAGTTTGTGTAAAATGCGTGATTCATAGTTACGTTAGAAAAAAGTTAAGTGATACAATCATAGAAAAACTAATGCATAGATGCATGTGCTCTACATAAACATTTGTTATTTTGAAATTCAAATAATTTTTGAAAAGTTGACAAGCTCACCCACAAAGACGACGCGAAATGTAAATTAAAGCGTGCGTCTCATTCAAAGTTTATTTAAATACAGTGCCGCGTTCTGGTGCGCGGCCAAATATTTTAACGAACTACAATACCAATGAAGTGCACCATTTTACTTGCCCCCAGCATTAAATTTTATAAAAAAATTTGCAAATATTTATTAATTTGGAATAAGCGTTGACAACATATCAAGCAATGGATTTTTAGAGAGAAAATGCTAAAACAGGAAATAAAATAAAATTTACCAATCTACACCAATTTTGTCAAATTAATAAGCTTCCGAACTATATTTTGACACCCATTTATAGCAGCTTTCAGAGCAACTGCGATCCTTCGATATGTCGAATTTTAAATAGGACATAATTTTCCGCAAAATTTAATGCAAAAAAAAAATTAAAACATTAAAATTGTAAAACTTGTATTTTTTCATCATTTCTCCTTCTTAACTTCAAATAATACAAGTTATTTTGCTGAAATATTATGCAATTATCAACACCAAATTATCGATCTTTTAAAAACTTTTAGAATTTTGCAATCCAGATTTAAAATTTTTATGTCAACAAGAAGTTTTACTAAACGAAATTAAAATTTCTCAAATAAAATCGTTAAAACCGCTTTCCAAAACAATATCAAAACTTAAACTAGCTTTAAAAACGCAAGTTTTTTTTTTAAGTACAACCACAAAAATTTATAAATTCATTTAATATGCAAAATACATTTTCAATGGTGTAATTAATTTTAATAAGCCTTTCCTGAACTATGTAGCATAATAATAGACAACGGAATAAGAGAATATCAATGAATTGTAGACTAAGTCGGCATTAGCTCTAACCATTAAATTTTAAATTCTAATTGCACACAAAGTGATACAGACGTAATTGCTTTCATCATTAACTCCCCCCCCCCCCCCCCCAATACCATTTACTTCTCAGAATGCTTGTCATAAACTGAACGAGTAAAACTAAATCGTTATCCACGAATTAAATTATAATTATATTAAATTCCTTCTTTCCCCCCACAGAGTAGAGATTATAAATTTGACCTCGTGAATATAAATCTTCATTAAAAACGGCCTTCGATTACGCAGAAAATGTATTTTCATACGGATAAACGGCGACACGACAAACAAGTGGAAAGAAAATGATATTCTATAATAATACAAAGCGAGCAACAGCTCAAAAGTCTCCACTCCACTCTCTTATTTTTTATTAGGTCGTTTCGCGCACCACCAATCGTGTCTTCAAATTGTTTTATATGCTTGACCTTCAAACACCTTACAACAATCAACAATTTGCTTTTATGGTAGGCAATAGATAGAGCAGGGGAGAGCATAATATTATTATTCTGCGCTCAGTGTAACATCGCACAATGAGCGGGGGGCTTGTCATCTCATTCGCTCTTCCACTTTCGGTTCCGAAGATGTTTGTAAACAAATTTCACCGAACTCCCATCCTTATTTCCAAATAAATTGTAAATCTTTTAACGACGACAAAAAGTATTCGATACCTGACCTGAAAGGGTTTCCGCCTCCCAACCTCAATTTTAAACTCGTTCTGCTCATTTTCTTTCACAAATCTTTCCTTGAGCTTTTATTTTCAACTTGAGAATTTTGCTAGTGATTTCCGCAATTGAATACACTGTCAACATTTAACAATATGTAAACTAATTAAGAGCCTCATTATTGCCGTACGTGTGCAATTATACATCCGTGATGACGTAATTACGAAATAATAGCGTAATGCATACTTGTGCATTAAAGTACTTTACGTAATAACTTGTGTTTATTATGCACGATGTACTCGTACATTAGGATTTAAAATCGTAGACAAATTATTATCAAAAAAAAAAAAAAAAAGTCTGCTAATTTTAAAATGTGTAAAAAAAGAGTTGCTCCAAATTACGGTATACTGTATTTTTTTACCCTAAGGGGTAATCAAAATAAACAGAGATAAAAATGTGTGATATCAAAATCAAAGTCTGTAAATTCGTTGCCGCGATTAAACTACTGGCATACAAATCTGTGACGCTTTATAAAACTACAAGAAAAGCTCGATTGCACTTCCTATTTAAAAAATAATTATTTACATTTAACCAAATAAAAAAAAAAAAATTCTCCCTCAAAATCTTGTATTCTTCCTCATTTCTCAATTCATTCCTCAATTTTTATAGACACGGATTTTTTTTTTCTTCTTCAAATTTCTTCCCCGCTTCACGCGACGATCTGTCATTTGAATTCGATGAATGTGATTGCTCTATTGAGGAACCCCCTGATCTCAAACCTACCTATAATCGCCCGCTATATACGTTGACAGATGTTTTCCTACCATAAAATAGACTACAGTACTTTTCAATTTAAAGACTATTTTAAAACCTATCATACAAAATAGAAAAGAGGTTGGGAGGGGGAAGAGAGAATCTCAAAATATAAAATCCGCTTTCTGCTTTTCTTTATGCCTCACTTGATATTCGATTGTGTCATCCCAAATACTGGATGCGATACATTCTTTTTCTTTGCCTTTCACTTAACAAAATAGCTTTTACTCGGGGTACGCAATAACTATGGGAATCCTACATTTTCTTCTTCAAAAAGAACTCTCACTCCTTCATCTGATACCAGTACACCACCGCACAACACGAAAAACCTTTAAAAAGCTGTTGAAAAATCTTGTCGATCAGCTATAGTTAAGCATAGTGACCTCGCTCGAAGAATTCCTACGCAGTTCACACGAGTTCAACGCAGGTAGAATAAAAAAAATAAATAAATAAATTAGTAAACTAGTGCAAAATGATTCACCGGTGAGAATCTCTTTTCTCCCCCCAAGTCTGATAGACACGAGAAAAGAAAATTATTAAAATTTCGTACTTCGGTCACGCATTTTCTACACACTACGTGTTAATTCATATTTTCGTTCAACAGATAAAAAACTTCCTCCTCAACAAGATCGCCATTAATCGTTCTCATTTGTTGTTCTTATCGAGATGAAAGGGGGGGAAGAAAAACAAGAGAAAAAAAAAAACGTCACACGGCAACTGGAATTACAAAGCAATGAATAATGTTAGTTGTCCCTCTCACTTTCAAGTTCAAGGCCAAACTTCAAACCCGAGATTAGCAACTCGCGAGCCGCCAATGATCAACAACTCTGAAGGGCGAAAGGAAAGCACGTGTGTTTACGGCCCGCAACAAAACTTTCATTTGATAAGCTAATACTTAAAAACTGTTATTCATAAACAAACATAAATTAAACCAAATCATTAGTTTCGTTAAAAGAAAAAGGAAAAAAACTTACTCTCGAAATCGGGCCGTTGGAACGATTGTTGCTGTTTTGTTGTTGATGACTACTTCCATTGTTATTGTTATTATTAATATTAACCGCACGAAATAGTTTTCCTTCTTGCGCCAGGTGGCCTTTAGCAACCGCCTTTTTCACCGAGATAGCGAGGTATTGCGTTAAATCTAAGCCAGGTGCAAGTTCGAGCGTATGATTTTGTCGAACGTGTTTCTCGATACTCTTCAACGTCGACCCGCCAGTCTCACCTAATTCTTTTATACTCGTCTGAATCACACGCAAAATGTCAGTGTTTTTACAAATTTTTAAAACGCGCGGCGTCGGCGGCGGTTGCGGCGACGGTTGAGAGCCCGTATATTCGGGATCCTTATACGAACAAAAGCCCTTGTTGTAAGCCTTTAAAACGCATCCGTTTCGGACAGCCAACTCCAGTTGTTCCAAAATGGAATCCTTACTTACTTTATGAATTTGTCGGACGGCGTTACAAATCCGATCCTCGGACGGCCGTTGTTTCTGCTGCTTCACCTTGCGAATGGCTTCCAAAATCCATTTCGTGTAGGTGGGATTGGCCGAAATTTCCCCGTGCTGCTGCTGCTGCCTACCGCTTAATGGAGGCCGATTCTCACTCTCCCTCATAATTATTTCTCCCGACAACTTTTTTTTTCCCGAACACAACACTAATTAAAAACGCTTGTAATTTAAATCACAAAATATTGTCATGGTTGACAAGTTATTCAGACAAACAAATATCTCGGGACATTATTTTTTTTAAGTCGTTTTAAACCACCAAATCCTTCCTCGTCGTCAACATTGTCTTCGGAAAAGTATTCCTTCTTATCATCACTTCTTTTCAGTAAACAAATTTTGGTGTCATTCAATTTGTCCTCTTTTTTTCACCCTTATAATCCACAAGCAGCTGCAACAATAAAAAAAATATTATAATATTAAAAAAAAAAAAAAAACCCAACGAATTATGACGCACTTTCAACGCAACACACATACACAGTATTAGTGAATTTTCAAAAATCAATATCAACGTTATAATAATACTTATCTCCACATTGTTAGAAGAGACAATTTATTCGAGCATTATAAAATAGTTTTAATATCAAAATTTGAAAAGCGAAAGAGAGATAATTATTAGCGAAGGTGCAAATTAAATAAACATAAGCCACGTTTCTCTACGCGTAATGTCTATCAATTTATTTCGCTCTTTACCTACCTTTTTACGGACTAGCCAATTACCGTATTAGCTCGGATTACTCTTTTTTTTTTTTTTTTATTACATTGAATTTAGCTCCTACAACAGGTATCTACAAAAAATGGCATTTCATTTGCATGCGAGTGGATGATGAATCCTCGCTTGACGCCATTAAATATTCACCAACTGTTTGTATACATTTCCTTCTATCAGCTCCACCACGCATTTTATATGATATACATATATACTTGCATACGGTCGAAAGATAAGCCTTAACGTCGCACAATCACTCCACAAAATGGCGAACAAAGACAACATCAGTCGCCGTCATCAAAAAGTAGGCACTTGCACTCGTTCTTCGCATCCCCTCGCTCTTCTACCTCCTAACTGCAAATCAATCCACGCTGGCAATTCATTAGCATTCAACTTACCGTTAAATAGTTCCTGGTTAATTCCATATATTCCCAACGGCGTTGTCGATGACGATATAGAATTATTACGAAGAAATAAAAATTATTGTGTATTTCTTAATAACTACACGTGAATGTGGCTGACATAAAAATGTATAATATGGCGATGGGTCAATCTCTCTCTGTGATATCCTTCGCACTTATTGCCGCGCACCTTCCGTACTCCGATTAGTTAGCTTGTCACCGTTTAACTCACTTATCCTTTTGATTCGGATGTGGGAAAAAATTAAAGAGTTATTTTTATAGCTTTTTCATCAATTATGACGTGAAGCCTTTTCAGGAATCCAAGTACTTTAGTAGAAAAGGCTTGAGTAAAAATTTCGATACAAGCCGTATCTCCGTTTCACATACAAATATGGCTGCTTTACCTCAATTGCAGTGTTGTCAAAAGATTGTTTTTAAAATTCTGTAGGAAAAAAGCAGATCAAAATAGGAATAAAAATTCACTGTTCAACGTTTACAAAATTATTTATTATTCATAAAATTATTTAACAACAACATTCTTTGAAAGTTTTATTGAAATGTTTTTGTAAACAATTTTTTTGTGCGCGATATTACGTTAAATTATGATAATTTGTAGATAATCTCAGTTTAAAACAATTTTTATGATTAATAATTTTACACCATTTTTATCCTTTATTTTTAATTATTTATGCTGTAATAATATTAAATAATTTTTTAAAAAATGCAGTTCTTTAACTTTGAGCAAAACTATAACTGGCAACACTGCAACTTTTTTTTTTTTTTTTGATGGCTGATTGACGTCACTGCGGTTAAAACTCAAAAATAGGAAATTAATAAAAAAAAAAAGTGTTTTGCACCGGTTCATTATTTTTTAGCCAACTCGAAATAACTCTACAATAATTGAACATTACATCATAATTATCCTTTTTAAATCTTTGGCACTACAATAAATCTGCTACTTCTGCGGGCGACTAAGATAATAAAAATATTAAATTTATAAATAAAAATTTCTTCCTCTAAAAATTCATTATTTCATAAATTCATGAATGAAAATTACAAGATATCTTTTTTAAAAAATTGCATAGTTGATAGGCAATATCTTCAATTTTTTTTTTACTTCTATTTGATTTGTTTGTCTGGCCAGCAATTTGGTGATTTACGCTGCTTTACACATTTTCCAGTTCCTTGTCAACATCAAAAGTGGGACCGACAGTAGATAATTATTTTTCATTCATGAATTTATCTTTTGAGACTGCAGGATTCGCTTTTTTTTTTATAACCCGTTTTAACTTAAAACTCCAAAAATTCGAATCTTTAAAAATTATAAAAGCGCAAAACTTTTACTGTTTAAATAAATTTTATTTTATGGCCAAGAAATTTAAAAAAACTGTACTAACATCTGTATTAAATTAATGAGAAAAAAATTAATTGCAACTGCCGTTTAGGCCTACACCAAAAAATAATCAATGAAAAAAAAATTGTTAAATTATGAACTTGACGTAAAAATATCTAAATTTCTTAATACGGTAATTGAAAGGCGTAGCAAATGTTATATCTACAATTAATTTTTACATTGTATTAGAATTCATTTATTTTTATAAGTTACTATTAAAATTAATTTTAAAACGTATGTTGAAATTGATGTACTTAGTTTTAAAATTTAAGCTTAAATACGATTGCAGCCATCATCAAAAAATAAAATAAATTTCCACTTTGGTATATGAATGATTACGTTAATAACAAATTAAAAATCTTCTTCTTTAAAATTTTGTTTTGCTGGATAAGTACAACCAGATCGTTTAATTATTTCCACAGCAGCGTAAATACCACATTTAACGCAGGTACTAATAGACTTGTTTTGAATATACATGGCAACAAATCCTAAATAAAAATTACAATCAGTTGTTTAAATAAAAACATTGCGGTTATTCAAACACTCAATTTGTTTACCTCCAGAAAAAGCATCTCCGGCACCGTTAGTGTCTACGATTTCATCTTGATTTAAGGAAGGGACGTTATACTCGGTTATCGTTTCATCTTAAATTATTAAACAGATTAATTAATAATTGTGTAAAAAACTATTAAATAATAAAAGTAAAAAATGCACAATTCTTACCATAAGCAACTATAACAGAACCAGGCCCTTGAGTTATAACTACCATTCGTTTACGATTCTTATTAACTTTATCGAGCTTCGTAATTTTTAAAGCTATTTCACGAAGATCTTCTGTTCCAAAATTATGTTCTTTGCCAAAAGTACTAGCTTCCTTCAAATTAATAGAACACTTTCAGATTTGCAAAAAATCGTAAAAAAAGATATCATAAGGTACATACCGTCTCATTACCAAATAAAATATCAATATAAGGCATAACTTGCATCATTGGTTCGCGGTAATACTGAATGAGGAATGGAGCGCTGAGATTCAAAAAAATAGTTTTATTAGATTGAACAGCATGTTGAGCAACTAGCAGCATGGTATCTGGACTCACAGTTAAAAAAAAACTCTAAAGAATAAAAATAATTAAAAAAATTAATCACCACGAGAGCAATAATATTTAATATGCATTTTCAATTAACTGTAAGATAATAATAAAGTGCATTTTCAACGTGTGCCCAATTTTCGGGTTTTTGGATGTGAGATATTTTAAAATGATTTGCAGCTCCCAGGTAAGCACATAGTGATCTAAAATAATAAAAACAGTAATTATCACAATCAAATGAATTCCCAAAGTACGGGACTCTCACCTGTCCTGACCAGTGACTAACACTGCACATGTACCAGTATCTTCCTTTTCTTCGTACATGTAACACGTATCAACCCCCGATTCTCTCGCTTTTTGTTCCAATATTTGTCCAAAATTATCTTTTCCTATGCAGCCCATATAGGTAGCTATGTGTGGAGTTTCCAAAATAAACTGTAAAAAAAAAATAAAATGAATTTCAAATCATGTTTCTATAGAACGTTAATTTTTTTATTACCTGAGCCACTCGCATTGTATTTTGCGACGCGCCACCTGCAACGTAATCGACTCGAAATTTCTCAATCATTTCTCCATACCTAATAATGATTTAAAAATTTATTCAAGGATCATTAATTATCTTTCAAATCATATTTACATCGGCTTATGTCGCTCGTCAGCCAATATAGCATCATTTGGTTTCATGCCATATCTATAAATTTGTAAATATTAATTTAATGTATTTTGTATAATCAGCATTATAATAGTAGTAAAATAAAAAAACAAACTTTTTCAAAAATTCATGATCGACAACTGCTATTATATCCAATAATGGATTTCCCAAACCCAACAAAAGGCCTTTCCTGCAATTAAAAAAATTTCATAAGACTGTTATTAATCAACTTCTCAATATCAAAAGATCACAGATCATGCTTCAGAATATTATTTATGTAGGTCACTGAAAACTAATGAACAAAGTTCAAGCTATAAATATAATTACATATCTGTTAACATCGTGATGAAAGTTTTATGAAATATTTAATTGCATAATTAATATGAAGTTATGCGGGTTCACGAATACATTATACCTGCATATCACAATTAGCTCTGCAAATAACAATATTTAGATCCTTGCGGTTACATGTGAATTCTACGAATTTTGATCTAGTTTCTCGCTACTCAAACAAGTATTCAGAAAGAATAATCGTCCCGGGTCGTCGAGATACAAGACACGATGATTGGTTGATTTTTTTTTTTTTACACCAAAATGTAACATCAGTGGTAGAAATAAATAAAAGTCAGTGCGGTCAAAATAAAACAAGTGCATGCACTTCCTCATTACAATTTGTTTTTACCGCGCTTCGCTAATGATCAATGCTAATGGAATTTTTGAAAAAAAAAAAAAACACCCCATAAAAAAATTACTTAAGTTAGAATGATGCTGCTAATATTTAACTTTTGTGATGAATACAAAGAAAACTTATGATAAAAATTAATAATTGCTCGCATGTCAAACGACAACTGTGAGAAATATTAGTCAGTGGATTAAATTACATTTTCAAGAATGCACAGTAGAAAATTATACCTGAAAGTATCATTTCATTCAAATAGTAACCTTGAATTTACATCAATACTTTGTATAATCCCTGTTGTTAATTCATTAATCTGCTAATAGTTAATTCATCTATTCATAAATCTATGGAGGTAAGACAGAATTTCCAAAAAATAAAATGGACAACTTTCCGAAACCAACTTGAAAAAGCTGATATAAAACTTAATTTCTGTTATTAATTATAGTAAAAATGCTTCCGTCAACGTAAATATACAAATAAAATTAAAATATTTAAATAAATATTTTTATAAAGCATAATTATTTAGCTTTAAATTTAAGGGGAAACAGCATGCATCACAATTTCCAAGTTCTTCTTTTGTTTCCTCACAAATTATCATTTATTATTTTAATTCGTTAATATAATAACAAAGTCGCTCTACTAATACGATATTCGTAATAGCATTAGATTTTAGCAATCGAATTTATTATTACAAAATAAAGTCAAGCAAACCGAAACTACCCGCAGCTGCAATAAACTTTCAGCAAATCTTTAAAAATACTGTAATTAACTTACATACCGCAAATCAACACCGTTCGAAGTCATGATGGCAACAGGCAAATGAGGGGAAATTCACTGGTGTTCACCGCCTTTTATACTCTCCAGTCACGTGATATTGAAACGTCATATTTTGAACAAATTAAAGTTTCAATCTTATTTTTATTTATAAAAATGACATTTATTTATGTAAATTTTAAAATTATTTTTTTTAATAATAAAAGAATCAAATTTAACAATAATAAATAATTATTGTTCTAGAAAATGACCTTTAAAATTTGTCGTCTGCTTATCGTTCTTTCACGGGCAAAATATTCCAAGGTGATCGCGTGGTTTTCCTACGGTTGTGATAAATTTTAGTTGATACTTTAAATAATTAGGATTTTTGAATTAAATTAATGAATTTTATTGTAAAATGACGAGAGAAGGACAAAATCACAGTCTTTTCAGTAGTTATATGCCTACGTATTCTTCTCCAGACCCAACTTTAAATGTACCTGGTAAGTCACGCTTTTAAAACTGTTATTGCATCATTATGCTATACTGCAATAATATGAATTATAAATTTCAAGTCTGTTTGTTATTTAAATTGTTTAGGATATGCTGGAGGAAATCTCTCGCCGCTTTCACCTTATCTTAATGTAAACCCGTCATTTTTAAACCCGGTAAGTCGCATTTTGTTATCTAGGAGGATTGTACCCTTCCACGGTTAGTTGTTTGCATTTAAAAATCAGCTCCTGCTCTGGTATGGGTACTTATTTTCCTATAAGTATTATAATATTATCGATGACAATGACAATTTCTAACTTAACCCCTCTCCGCATGTGCTCTAGAATGGCCCAGAGTTTATATTTCCTGAAGGAGCTTCTAAAAGTCGTGGTCGATTTGAGTTATCTTTCTCTCAAATTGGTGGATCAGTTTTGACTGGTAACTTCAATATCTTGCCATAAATTGTGTTGATGATTCTAATTAAACTTCTATTTGTAAGGTGGATTTTTAGGAGGAGCTAATGGAATTTATCGAGGGTTACAAGAAACTACAATGTCAGGACTTACTGGTGGAGTTCGCAGGACTCAGTAAAATATTTTTCTTATTTCACTTATTTTCGATGGAATGTTACAATGAAGTATTATTGTACAGGATGCTGAATATAATCACTAAACAAGGTGCAACTGCTGCCAATACCGTCGGAGTAGTAGGTGAGAAATCCACTAACTTTATAAATAAAATTAATGGTCTGAAAGTTAAAACATTTCCTTTTACATTAATATGTAGCTGTGATGTACAGTGGATTTGGTGTACTTTTATCGTGGCTAAGAGGAACGGACGATGAATTAAATACTTTAGCTGCAGCTTCTGCAACGGGTTTACTCTTCAAATCATCTTGTAATTATTTACTATTCATTGACAAATTGTTAAAATGAATAACTCTATTATGTAAATTTAGCTGGTTTAAAAAAATGCGGAATTGGAGGAGCCGTCGGTTTAGGACTTGCATCAATTTACTGCTTTTGGACGAGTAAAGATAGAATACAATCAATGTTTGAAAACCGTCGTTGACAAGACACGCAAAATTCTTAGAGAAATATTAGTTTAAATTAAAAAAATTCCATTTATGCAAGTCTGATCATTTGCCAATTAAAACCCACCATAAAGAAGTTTGTTAGACGACTATGTATATTAAAATGTGAGTGTAAAGTACTATGTGAATTTGTTAAAAAAAAGATTAAAAATGTGGAAATATATTTTCTCATTTTAATTCAAGCAAATCTCACGTGTGTAATCAATTATTAATCTAGATTTAATCAGCAGTTTATCGTTTTCATCAAAACTACAGTATATTAAAAGTTTAAAACACTTATTAACAAAGCCATGAACTAATTAGTTAAAAAGTTGGCAGTGAATTGACGTTGAGCTGCGAACATCTTTCAAGAATAGGACTTAACTGAATGATAAAATCTACCTAGGTATCTAAATTGTCCGTAATGATTTACAGACAGAAATTTGTAAGCCGGCAATGAAATTTGTTTCGCGGCATTTTTTCAGGTTAATACCAGGTCAGGTTTAATGTGATAAAATAACCAATCTACTCAGACACGAGCGTTCCTAAACATTTTCTCTGAAAAAAACTTTCACCTGTACTGTCTTACTAGAAAAATTATATCTGAAGACAATGTCTTTAAATTTTAAAGCATGTTCCTTTCATCAACTCAAATCGGCAATTAATCACAGTTAACAACGACAATAATCTAAAAAGTCTACAATGAAATTGGTATTAATTTTTTTAAAAAAATGAGTCGCGCTCAGGCAATAGATTAATCATGTGGTTGCACACAAGTCGCGCAAAAAAGGACCAAAATACGATTTCGACAAAAATGTGGTGAAACTGGGAAGCGTTGGTGAGGCAAGATTTTGTTCCTTAGATACTTCATCTACTGCATTTTAAATCAACAACTTGAAAATGGTACATGAAAAGGGTAAAGTTAAAGTCCAACGCCATTTTAACGTTATAATTTCATTAAATTTAATCTATATTAAAACATGCAATACTTGCGTAGACTAATGCCTCTCACAAAATTCACCGATCATTATTTGAATTGTGCATACTTTCTATCATAACTATTTTTTAAATAATCTCAATAATAAATGCTACTTTAATATTATTCATTGGGAACACTAACTTATTAGCATTAAATACAGCAATGTACAATTGCAGTTTTTAAGAAATAATTAATCACACTAATTTCATAAAATAGCATTTAAGCTTATTATAACAGTATCAAATATATTTGGGATTTGTGCAACATTTTTTAAACATAAAATTTCAGTGCGTTATTAATCTCTTAAAAATAGTTGTCTTGAACTTGTAAATATGGATAAAAATTCGACTAGTAAAAGTTGTCAACATAATTTCATAAACCAAACAACCGTTAACTGCTTGAATAACTAGTACCGGTAGTTTAAAAATATTTCTTTAGAATAAATACTGTACGCTGATCTTCATAAAAATATTAAACGCAAAATAGTTGCCTATACATGTAACGCATATACTTAAAAATTCATTTCGGTAGAAAATGTGAGTGGTAAAATTGTAGCTTTTGTAATGTACGATAATGTAAACAATTATTATTCTAAAACCTCACCCTATTTATATCGCGCCAACAGGTACCCAAACAGCTTTGTGTTGAAGCTGATCAACTTGTGTTCTAATTTGAGTGCACATATAGGTGAGATTTCCTCCTGGGATAACTGCTATTAGTGATTAAAAAAAAATGTTAGTAAAAATGTTCGCAAGCATAAATTTGAACCAAATTTATACTTACAAGATGTTAGATGTTTGTATTCGCTTTCAATTCGTAAAGAATGTTCGTACATTTCTTTAGCTGCTTTTGTTGTGACCTTCTCCAGCTGCAAGCGTGGATCTTTTACTTCTCTAATTTGTTTTGTTGACTTGAATTTGATAAATAGGACGATCGGATAAATCTGGTTTCTATGTAATCGTTCTATGCCAATAGGGCTAACATCAATTATGCAATGACTATTCTGTAAATTAAATTACAATTTATTTAGTAAAAGATTTTAAAACGAATATTATTTTTATTAGAATAACTCACTTGAGTGCATAATTCTTTAATAGCCGGTAGAGTAACGCATTCAAAATTATTGCCTCTGCGCCTAAAATCTATATAAATATTATTTTGTACTCCTTGCTCCATTGCCATGGGAGTAGAGTCCATCACTTCAGGAACACAACGCACAAATCTTCTAGGAAAATCTTGAATCAGTTTATCGATAACCGTATCCACTAGAGGCCCCAATAATAAAATAGGTCTCAACGTTAAATCTACAGACAAATACAAATTCAATAAATTGCAATCCAATTTATAACTCCTGTATTTCATTGATTAATGATTGGTAAATGACCTGCAAAACGTTCAACTTTTTGATAAGTTAAAATTGGAGGATCTTCGATGAGAGTACCCGAGTCACTAAAACTATTTATGGAAACGTCAGAGAATGAAGCTAGCTCTTTACTATCTCTAGAATTGCTTCGTTGATGTTTTCTATTTCTACGAAAAAAGCTGCGGCGTGAAGAGCTAGCACCTCTTCTTGAGCCAGTTTCAGAGTCGAGATCTAAGCTTCTTCGCAAAACAAAATCTTCTTCGACTCTTAAAAATGAACTTTATAATTAAGATTCTGTTTACACAATTATTATTTATTTAAAAAATACTTGTATTTGCTAGGAATAACTCCACATTGCTTTTTGTGGCCATCTTCATCTACAATCCAAGCCCTCCATAATCCAGAAACTCCATTAAACATGGTATTATCAACAAAAAGTATATCATCTTTATGGAAGTTGAGATCATTTGGATTTTCACCTTGATGATCAAACATAGCTCTTATATAGAAAGAATCGCCGGGAAGATGTTGGATTTCATTATATCCTTAACAAATATTAATTAATATAAATGCAGCACCATTTAAATGTGTTAAAGCATACTTTCAATATTATATTGAACTAGTAAGGTAATTGTATCGGCTCTTTTTGCTAATTCGTACGCTGCTTGTTCTGCAGTTGCGTGTCTCAAATCTATACCATTGTACTGTAAAAAAATAACTGTGTAAATTTCAATTTCAATAAAAAAGTAAGCCTATTTAAATTGTACTTCAAGAATTTGATCCCCGCCTCGTAATCCATTCATTGTATTTGCGGGAGAATCCGGTTGAATTTTATGAGCAAAGATTCCCACAGCATTGCCGCCCAAAAATGTAATTCCTAAATTTGATGTCACTGTTTTAATAAAAACGTATCGCGGTGCGTACATATCACCGCCAGCTTGACTTTCCTTATTACTTGAGCTAATATTATGAAAGAAAATTAATTTTGTGTCTCTTTACAGTACGGTTCTCAAATTAGGAAATAAGTTTCACCTGACAAGAGTATTCTGACGTTTTAATGTAGAAGTTGCTGAAGCTGGAAGACCATCATCAACGTCAATTAATGGAACTGCGTTTCTACTTCCTTTCGGAGAACTTTGAGGAGTAGGAGTTTGGACTGGCGAACCTTCACTGCTACTTTCAGTGGTTGCCTGACCCTCACGATATTCTAAAAATAAAATAATTTTACAAATCAACAACAAATAGGATTTTTTTTATTTATTACTTTCTGGGTTATATTGAACCAGCATAGTTATACTGTCTCCACACTGTCTTAAAACGCTAGCAGCAAGAAGATAAGTAGCACTTCTCATGTTAATTCCGCATACCTTAAATAATCCATAATGTAATTAATGATCTGAATTACTTATTTAAAAGGCGATTTACCTCTAATAACTGATCTCCAATGTGAATTCCAGCTTGAGCTGCTAAACTGTTTTCACTGACTGAAGAAACAAAAATCCCCCCTCTTGGTCCACAGTCAATCTGAATCCCCAAAGTTTCCTCCGACGACTTGTTTATGTGAATATTTCTCAACTCTCCTGGAGACGGTCTAAGTAAATCAACATCCAAATTATCTTTACAATTTAAAATGAAATAAAAATTTTAAAAAGTACTTTTTGTTTCTGAAGTCAGAAATTGACCGCTGGACGATGGATCCGCTGGGAGTAATTGTTTCAACATGAAAGGCCGGCATCGGGCTGTTCCTGTCTGAAGTGGAAGCTGGAGAACGAGTAGGGAACCAAACAGTTCCACTTCGTGTTGGAAAGTCTCCCGAAACCCTCCACCTACGTATGGAATTAACCCCATCAGGGTGACACTCACCCCTTTCAATGGAACTCGTCGACACCTTTCCAGCCGATGATTTTGAGGTCACACTCTGGTTGGATGGAATTCGAGTCCGGTAGCGTGTTCTCTTGGGAATTGTTGATGGCCCCCCATCATAGCTGCTGAAACCCGTTAAATCGCCACTACGGTAATTGCTAGGAACTGAGGCAGCTGAAGCTCCAACAAGATAGTTTTGTGGCATGCGTTTAGAAATAGGGTGGAAGTGAGAATTACTATCGGTGCTGTGAGGTGGTGAATGACCATAATTAAAATAAAATGAATTAGGAGAAGGTACACCATAACGCTGATAAGATCTAGCATCGGGGTGGTTGCTTGTCTCGGGAATTGAACCACTCAGTAACGATTCACCACTGCGAGACATGTAAGGTAAAGTAGGAGGAGAGGAATAACGAGGAGAGGGCGAACCAACACCTGCAGAAGAAGAGGAAGAAGCAGAAGTCATATTGGCATGAGGGTGCGACATGTGACTGCTATTGACACCATAATATGGGATATGTCCAGAGGAATGATGCGGGGCTGAGTGAGTGCTACTAGCAGAAATATATGCTGGCTGACTAGGAATGCGTTCATGCACAATAGAAACCCTTTCGGGCAAACGAGGTGATAAATTAATTGGATCTGAAGATGTGAGCTCTCTAGAAGAGTGATTCAGCGTTGGCTGTTGAAGAGGTTTATACAGTGACTGCAATGGCATATCCAAACTTGGTTGTCTATTGGACAGTGAACCATCTGATGTTGGGAAATGCTCCCTTTCATTTTGAAGGTACATCGCTGATTTAGGGCGAGTTTTCTTGCTTTTGTAATATTCTAAAATCTGAAACATGTTTGCATACGACTATTTCAATACATTTTCGCATATTATTAATCACTCTACATCCCGCAACTTACCTCCTTGTCACGATTGGCCGATACCACAGAAAAATCTAAAGGAAATTCCAAACTAGAACTTGTTGAATAATGGGCTTGAATATTTGATTTTGTCTCACCAGGAGGCGGAGATTGATACGAAGCCTTGGAGAAGTGTCCCGCTGAATTTATCTGCTGCAGGCCTGCCATAGTATTGACAATCGAAGGTGATGATGACGGAGGAGGAGGCAGGCTTACTCCACCATTGTCTAGTTTATATACAGAAAACGTGCAGCGATCTCTTTCGGATAATCTTTCTCCGCCGCTGCCAACTGATGACCGTCGACTGCTAGATGATCTTGTGCTATCAGCGTCACGTCCACCGCGCTCTCTTTCAATTTCTCTTTCTCTGCGTTCTCTTACTCTATCCCGTTCATTCTCTCGATCTCTGTCAAATGATTTTTTATTCTCGTAAAAAGAAGCTTGCAATTTGGGATTAGTTAATAAAGTTGCCAAAGACACCCTTTCTTTTTTCCGGTGTACTTGAGTCATTGTACCAGTGCAACGCTCAATTTTATCTAATGGAGGACCGCGGTATTTTGGCCACGTTCCACCATTTTTTTCAGTTTCTTTAACCCGTTTTTTCTTTACTTTACTTTTAGAACTTGAAGCAGTTTTAATGACAGAGTCTAATTTTGCTAGTGCTTCTTCTTCTTGGAAAGTGGGATACCAATCAGATCGCTTTTCTTTATGTCCTCTTAGTAATTTATCAAACAATATTTGAGTAGAACTTTGAGAGTTCATCATGTTCTCTTCAGCCTTTTTTATTACATTCCTCGGTGAACTATAGGCTAAGCAGTACTCCTCTGTTTGAGAGCTGCTCGTAGTCAACTTTTTCAAATGATCTTTTCCATTTATCTTATAATTGTCTTTTAATGAAGATTCTATCACATAAAGTAATCATGCTTAAAATAAGTAAATCTTTTCTTTAATCGTAATAGACAAGTTTATTACCGTTGAATGTTTTTGAAACTGAGTTTTTATCTGAATCAGCATTATCTTGAATATTATGACCAGAAGAAGATGAACTAAGAGAAGTGCTGTTTGTTACACTTTTCAAAACACTTAAAACTAAAGTTTCTCCGCCGTTATCTAATAATCGCGTAGCTTCTGCTCCTGACCGCACATGGTCTAAAAATCTTCCGTTTATCTAAATATATAAGGCGAATGTATTATAAAGCTATATAAAAAAAATCATTTGCGACTTACGCTTATTAACCGATCACCAAGAGCTAAATTTCCTTCTTTTGCTGCAATTGAACCAGGAGATATTCGATTAATATATACACCATTTTCCAAGCTTAGTCCATGTTCTAAATAAACATGTACGTTAAATATGGTTAATAAATTAGAAAGCAAAAATAATTGGAACCTTTCCCGCCAGACAGATTTAAATGAATAGATTGAATTAAGCGACTGCTAGTAAGTCTTCGCCTTCTGACCATCTGTGAATTGAAAATTATTCAGCAATTTGTTATTCTTTATGAATAGAATTAAATACCATGTTAATGACTCCGCCGCTAGTTTTTATTGTGTCCAAAGCCATTCGCCGTTTCGCATTTGTTAAATCAATACCATTAATTTTCAAAACACAGTCATTAATTCTAAAAATCATTAGAATAAAGAATATGTAACATCAACTTAAATAGCAGAAAAGTTACTTTAATTTTCCATCCGCTGCACTTCCTTTCATTATATTGTTTACTATGATGGCGCTGTCCGGAAAGTTAGGATCATCTCTTCCTCCAGATAATTCAAATCCAAACTCGCAATTTGAAGAACTCTAAAAAAGTTTTTTTTTTTTAATTATTAAAAACGTAAAATATTTTAAATTGACAATAACTTACAATTTCTACATCAAGTATTTCAATTTCCCATTCTTGCATATCAGAGTCAATTGCAGAATCTCGACTGTGATTATAACTTATTGCATTTAAATGTTTTAAACGCGACTCCTTCTCTATATTAGTTTCAATTTTTTCTCTTAATTCTTTAAGTTCTTTAGAAGCTTCATTCCTTTGCTTTTTAATATCATCCGAATCTCGCAATGCTTCAGCTAAATCACTGACAGCTCGATCACGTTCCCGTCTTAATTTATCACAAAGAGTGCGAATGCTTTCGCGTTCTTGTACAATTTTATCTCGTTCACTGAAAGCCCAATCTCTCCGCCGCTTCGCTACCTCCGCTTCTTGTGCAATATCTATTACATAGTTCAAGTGTTAATTTTTTCCCCCAGTTGTTATATAAAAAAACCAAAACAATTTATTTAAAAATAAAATAATACCACTATATTCGCTTTGCATCTTTTCCAGCTGCTTCCTTAACTTATCAATCTCTTGATTAGCTTGATCCAAGTTTTCAACAGCTTCCTTTTTCTGATTTTTACAATAGCTATCCATCATACTTGCATGATCATGAAGTTCAGGTCTTGATTTATAATTCATTTCTCTATCTCTTCGGTAATATTCGTAGTCTTTAGGAATTTCGTTTAACTCTCTTGAACAATCAAGTCCCGTTTCATAATCACCGTATTTCTCCCGAAGATCGTTACATTGTTTTATAACTCTATCTCGATCATGCAATGCTGAAACAATTTCTCTTCTTAAAGTTTCCACCTAGTTAAAAAATAAATTAATAAAAAATAACTTATTTTAAACTTCAACTTTAAATTACTTCGTCAAACGAGATTTTCTTCTGATTATCCAAAGATTTAATCTTCGTCGTGGCTTCCACCAGCTCTTCTTGTAATTTTTCAATTTCTTTATGAACTGAATCGCGCTCCGACATAATTAATGAGTATTCCTGTACGGCTGCGTTTCGCTCTTCAGTCAATCTAGCCAAATCTTTCGTTGCTTTAATTCGCACAGCCATTGCTTGATTAATTTCTTTCATAGCTTCATCTCGTTGTTGCTGGGTCTTAAATAAAAAAGTAGATGAGTTAAGCTTATTTGTGATAAAAATAAATCTAATATTTCATTAGAATCTCTCATTCAACGTATAATATCTCATTCTGATAAAATGCGATAACTTATCTAACCTCTCGTAGAAAGTAAAATATATGTAATTATAACAAAAAGTGTTGTAAATCCTTTTTAAAAGCGAAACAACATTACGGTATGTTAAATACCATCATTAAGTAATACAATTTATACATTATTGTGTAAACAAAGCATATATCTGTAAATATCAATTACCCTATTATGAAACAGTTAAAATAGATAAATTCGTAAAGTAAATAAATAAATAAAATCAATAGCAAATTTAGTTTAAACTCAAATATTAAAAAAGATACGAGTTTATGAATCAAACGATAAACCTACTTATTATTATAACGTTTATCAAATTTATAACTAACACATTTCAATACAGTAGAAAGATAAACCAAAGAATAGATTTGATGTAATCGAAAAACCTGCCCGATTCCCGCAATAGATCTTGTAGATACCAATCTTATCAGATACAGTAAATCTGTATTGCAGCTGATAACATTGTGCAGTGGTTAAATTAATTTATAAAATCAAAATACAGTAATCCAATAAAGTCATAACTTTTTTATCCACTTATTTCTTTTACTTTTTAAGAAGAAAAACGTTAATTCTAGCTATTACAGAAATTATGTTGCTAACGATGAAAATATGAAACAATTAATCAAATTTAAACCAAGATTTTAATACCTTAGCTAAGGTTTCTTTTACTTCATTGCGTTCTCGCAACGCGCAATCCCATTGGCGTATAGCCGCAGTACATTGCTGTTTCAAGCCGTTTCTTTCTCGAATTGCACCATTTCTTTCTTGCACTACCTCTTCTAACTGTTTCTTCATTCGAACATTCTTTGAAGAATAAAAATAGTTCAAATAAAATTTTATTTATAAAATAATTAAAAATACTTCTTCTTGTAGCAATTCCAATTTGCTTGAAGCAGAACTATGAGAGACGATAAGATCAGCATATCGCTTCCTGAACGAATCATAGTCATCTTTAACTACTTCGTATTTCCTTAAAGCTGCAATGTACATTTGATTGATGGCTTCACTGCTACCATTTTCATCCATTACTTCCTAAAAAAATATAACATACAATTTTTTAAAAAAATAACTTAACAACAAAAATATATATATTTTGTTTATTACTTGTTGCTGCCTACGCAAATCTGAAACTTCTTTTCTGTCTTCCTCACGAAATTTCTGAAGATTTGAAACTTCTTGCTCCAAACGATGCTTTTCCGCCATGAGTTCATTGTATTGAGCTTTCAAAGCGAGAGATTCACTCTGGTGTTGATCTAATTTACTGAGAACTAATTTATGCTGCATTCGATAAAATTCAGATTCTTTAAGTGCATTGTCAAATCGTAAAGTAGTTTCTCCGTTTTGTCGCCTCAACAGCTGCAATTCGCGCATCGCAGAGTCACATTGAGCTTTCATACGTTCATAATCTCTTACTGAAACAGTAGTTTTATCCGAATCTATTACTTTATGAAGATCCATTCTAATGGAATCCCTATTTTCATGCGATGCCATTTTACCCTCCGTTTGTTTGCTCGATCTGTTTTCAGGTGGTAAGTCGTAATCACGTGAAAACATCGTTATTAGCGATGGGGAAAAATTATGGAAGCCTTTTGAAGATCCTAAAATATGCACAATCACAAATAAGAAAACGTCAGGATAGTCCACATTTCAACAATTTCATTACTATAATGCTGTATCTAGCTTACATTTTAACGACGGCCTTAAACCATATTAATAAATCAACTTAAAATAAATAAAAACGCAATAAATGGTAAATACAATTACAAAATTAAATATGGAATTGTAAAATAAAACTATTTTTCTTACACATTCCCCAAATTCGCTTTTCACAAGCGACTTATCGATGCATCGATAATCATAATCGATACTGAAATACAGGTAGAGTATAATTTTACAAATTTCAGGTGTATGAAACTTCAAGAAGGGTTTAACTTAATATTGCATAATTATGTACTTAATTTAACTAATAAAAAATTGGTTTTACGGAAAATAAATATAATAAATTTCTTTTTATAATTTTAAAATATATTCGTACTTTTAACCTTACATAAGAAAAATAAACTTTTTGTCTTGTTCGTAGTAAAAAAATAAATAAAAATAATTCTACAAAGCTCAGAAACTCAAAATGTACTTTGGATCACTCGTTAAAAATACATGCATATATATATTTTTTTAGTTTTAAAAAAAAAAAAAAAAACTTTAAACTTAAATTTTCCAACAAAAAGTTTGCAATTTAACTTAATTTTTCATAAAGAAATCCATTTGTCAAAAAAAAAAACCTCTAATAAATTAATGTTCACAAACCTACTTTTTAAATATAGTTTTCAACAAATATTTCATTAAGATAATTTTGAGCAAAATCCGAACTCATGTTAACTGGCTCCTGTAACTAATACCCCGTAATAAAACTTTTAATTTATTTTAAAAAAAATATATTACCTTGTTCTTGTTCTAGTGATTGGTCCATTCCAGAAATAGTAGAATCTGTAATATAAAAAAAATACTTAATAAAAAATAATATTAAAAAAAACCTATTTTTTATTTAATGCTGTAGTGGTATTTTGTTAATTTTTTACGAATTTCGGCGTGAGGACGCACATTATTATTAAATAAAAAAATTAATAAAAAAAAAAAAGATAAAAACGAATCAAGTTAAATTTCAAAAAGTAAAAATTGAAAAATATTCTAACAAATTTTAACTGTTTCAAACTGTTTTCTAGAATCAAAACAAAATAATCAATTGCATTACAGTGTATTAAATTTGAATAAACACATCCCAGTTTATACACTTCCATTTGAAATGATACCTGCGACGTGAGCAAGAATATTGGTTAATCAGTAATCAAAATGCAAGGAACCAGAACAGAAAAGATCACAGATGAATTATCTCATCCTTCTCATCTCCTCCAATAAAAAAAGCAGCAGCACGCGTGAGGTGAGCACGAGAGAAATCATGCGCAAATCCAACTTCGAATTAAATAAAATAACGAATCTTTCAATCTCGGACATTAATTTTCTCATCCAACCAAAAAACAAAAAATTGTTCAAACGCATTGATTAAAGTTTTTACTTTCACAATCAAAGAAAGGATAGGTTAAAAAACTTTAATGCGCGAAGAAAAACACTTCAAACATTAAAAACACACATTTTCACTCAAGCAAAACTTTAAATTGTGGTATGTTTTTCAAAAAACAAAAATAAAAGTGTTCAAACAAATAAAATTCCAAATGGTTATTTTTTTAGTTCCTTGAAATCCTCACTTTTTAATTAATAATTATTATCGGTGTGGGGGGAAAAAACCGTACATCCTCAATTTCCTTATATATGAACGATAAAAAATTTCCGTTTTGGCATTAATTTAGCACCTCATAACTGCTTAAAAATACCGATTTCAAATGATATTTTTTAAAACTTAATCGTTTTATTTTTGTACCTGAAACTTTTGCTCCAACGCCGAGAAACATCACAGTTAACAAATGGGGATAGGTGGACTCCAAAGCGATGCAGAGCGAACGAAAGCCATGGTCTCCTTTCGAAGGTAAAAGATCCAAGAACTTCTCGGACTTGACGCTTTGATTAGGTTCGGTTCTCAGCTGGTCGATTTCATTCTCGTTCAGTACCCCGACGGCCAATAAATACGGAAAAAGTAACTCCACGTCTACAAACTGCACAAACTTTGAGCGATGAAGAAATAAGGATTCTTTGTACTTGTCATCCATCGATCGTCGTCTCACCAATAACTTTCGCAAAAGTTATCAATTAAGGTAGCGATTAATTAGTCGTTGATATTTACTTCATCGTTAAAAAAAATTATCGGCGCGCTGGGAAAGAAATGAGAAAGATATCGAGGAAGATTCAATAGAGAAACCTCATTTGACGCCATGTTGTTAAGTTTATCACCTTGGAAATACTCTTGCAGCAAAAAAGTCGTTGGATCACGTACCAATTATTATTATATCGTTGTTGCTTTTCAAAACTTAAAATCACGGCAATTAAAAACCAATGGTTGAGTAATTAGATAAATGCGATTCTCGTACGCTGTTAACGATGATGGAGTAAGCATTTTTATTATCATACAGATACTGTAGACACACAGTTTCAACCCTTTTGAACAGCTGTCAACGAGTCAACGGCCAATGTGCACGGACTGTACGATCGATGCAGCATCAACCCAATCTTAACCTATTTAACTTGTCACACTGCACTTTAATATTAAATAACGAGTAGGGGTTTTTTTATTACCTGCTATTCGAGTTCATTTTTTTTTAAACTGTACTCGCGGTGTCAATTATTCTTAGAAATTAAAACAACTTTATAAAAACCAAAACTCACATGTTGTTCAACCGAATAAAACTTCAGTTTCGAAAGGCGGAAGTAAAGAAAGTCCGAAGAAAGTAAAAAAAAACTAATGTGCTTAATTTACCTGCTGACGTCACCGTCTCTGATGACGTTAGCCAATGAAAATTTACTACTGTATTGGTATGATGTACGTAAAGACTTCCCATGCTGCTGCTTTCTATTTAATTAGGATCTCCGTATAAACTTTTAAGTTTTTATTTTGTTGGCCAAATTAATTTAAATAATAATATACTGTATTGTTATGGAAACTTTCTAATATGTTGGCAGGCCTGGAGCGCATTGATAGAAATGGGAAGTTACGTCATCCTTGATGTGGTTCGCCTGCTCTTGTAATCAATTGCCAAGCGAGTACAATTGATTTAAGCCTAACGACGCAAATAAAAACCGACAAAGGCTGACGCGTATTGAATCTAAACTACTATTATTCAAATATAAATTATGGAAAATTCTAATGGTGACAATGTTGAAAATTCATCTAAAGTTAATCATAATTTGAATGATTCGTACATGGACGAGCAACCACTGGAGATTGGTGAACATTATTTAGTCAAAAGGACGGATGGCACTTGGAGTAAGTTTCCTGTTAATATTTTGGCAGTTAATTCTCCTGAAGTAGTGCCGAGGTTTAACAACCTTTTTCGTTACATACTATAGCACCGGCAGAAATTATTCAGTCAAGAATTCACGAACAAGAAAGTTATCAAGAATATTACGTACATTATGAAGGCTGTAAGTGTATTGCTGTAAACATAGCGTGGCCTTTTCAATGAACGTTTCAATTTTGTTTTAGACAATAGGCGTCTTGACGAGTGGGTTTCGAGAGAACGATTCGACTTGTCGGAGACTGTGAAGAATATTGAAACTAAGCTAGGTGACAATGGCAATGAAATTAACAGCCTCGATCGCCCAGATCGGAAAATTACGAGAAATCAAAAAAGAAAACATGATGAAATTAATCACGTTCAAAAAGTATAAGTTATTATGCACGGTTCTCGTGACAGTTTTGTTAACGAGTATTATTTTAGACTTATGCGGAAATGGACCCCACAACCGCTGCTTTGGAAAAAGAGCACGAAGCAATAACGAAAATTAAATTCGTGGATAAAGTTCAAATAGGCAAATACGAGATAGACGCTTGGTATTTCTCGCCCTTCCCCGATGAGTATGGAAAACAACCCAAGCTTTGGGTTTGCGAATATTGTCTCAAGTATATGAGATTAGAGAAAACTTACAGATATCATCAGGCAAGAATAAAATTTGTAATAAATGTATTTGAGATTGCATAGTTTGACATCGAAAATCTTATACAGGGCGAATGCATTTGGCGACAACCACCCGGAAAGGAAATTTATAGAAAGGGAACATTGTCAGTATACGAGGCGGACGGTAAGGATCACAAGGCAAGAATTACATTTTAATTTTTACACTAACAAATTGTGTCTAAAAAAAATACAATTTTAAACCCGCAGGTCTATTGTCAAAATCTATGTCTTTTGGCAAAATTGTTTTTGGATCACAAGACTTTATATTTTGATGTTGAACCATTTGTATTTTACATATTATGCGAAGTGGATAAACAAGGAGCGCATATGGTTGGATATTTTTCGAAGGTAATGTTCTCCGTTTTTTCAATTGAAATTGAGCTAACATTTATTGTTGCATAATTATGAAGGAAAAGGAATCTCCAGACGGAAATAATTTGGCTTGTATTTTGACGCTTCCACCGTTCCAAAGAAAAGGTTATGGAAAATTTTTAATCGCCTTTAGTAAGTTAACCTTAGTATTTAAAAATTTGATGAAATCGGAAATATTAAATTGCGTGAAATTTAGGTTACGAGTTATCTAAATTGGACGGGGGCGTAGGTTCACCCGAAAAACCCTTGTCAGATCTCGGAAAACTAAGTTACCGTAGTTATTGGTCATGGGTGCTGTTAGAAATACTTAGGGATTTCAGGGGTACGGTGTCTATTAAGGACCTAAGGTGTTTCAGGTTTTACTATTTCGCATAAAAAATGTTTCTGTAATTAAGTAACTAAAAAATTATTACTTGCAGCCAAATGACGAGTATAACTCAGACGGACATCGTCGGCACTCTTCAAAGTATTAATTTGGTAAAATACTGGAAAGGCCAACACGTTATTTGCGTTACACCCAAGCTGGTTGAAGAACACTTGAAGAGTGCGCAGTATAAAAGACCACGTCTCACGGTTGATATTTCCAGCCTTCGTTGGGCTCCTTCCAGAAAGTCTCAGAAGTATAACAAAAAGAATTGATTTTACCTTGAAACTTTGGAAATCTCGGTCGAAAATGTAAATTGTAAATACAGTAGCCTACAAGACTTTTAAATGACCTATTTTGTAATTAACCTTTGAAACGCTTGAAATTTTTTCAACATTAAAAAAAATATTTTTAGCTTTCTTTAAAAACAACATTTAAAATTTCAAAGTACTTACAATTTATTTACATAATGTCGAAAAATATTTAAAAATTTTAAGAAAAAAAATCTCTTAATGCTTTAAAAACGAAATAATTACCATTTTAAAAACGAAGTTCAAGAATGTCAATCTTTGGCAGATTTTAAAAAATTCCAATCTGATGAATAATGTAGGGAAACGGCCTCATCCTGAGTCTTATTCAAATGATCTTGTACGACTAACAATCTATTAATTAATGAAAGTTAATTATTATTAAATCAAATTTTAGAAGTATAAATTTACCGCTTGTGTAATAAAGTATTTTCGTACAAAAGCGATGGAGTTTCTGACAAATTCCTATTCGCAACCGAAGAAAGGCTCGAACTTGCGCTGAAATTGGATGCTATAAAAATACATCTCTTTAATAAAAAAAAAAAACAACTTGAGCAATTTACAAATAAATTATTTACAAAGAGTTAAGCCCATTGCTGAAGTAGATGGAGAAGAAATCGGAGCTAAATTTGACGTCGATGAGGAATTTTCAGAATTTTTTATTGTACGAATCTTTTTGCACTGAAATTTAATAATGAATATAATCACATTAATTTACCATAGTAATTTAAATCTTAAATGGAAGGTATTTTAATTACTAAATTATCCACCAATTTCCAAATATCATTTTGTCGATCAATTTGAAATGCTTCTAGCTGCTTTTCAAAATCATTTATTTCTTTCAAATTCGATTCAATTGGAACTATTAAATTTTGTACGTCATTCACACAATCGAGGGACTTCCTAAAATAATAATATTATTTTTATTTATACACACAGAATTTTGAAGTTACTGTATTACCTTAGATGTAAATATAGATCCTTAAAAAAATGATCTTTATTTTTGATGGAAGTGACAATTATTGTTATCATTGGTGAGTTATCGAGAGGTGTTTTTCTCTGCTCTATAATATTTCATAATTATTAAATATTTAAATTAAATGAAAATTCAATGCAAGAATACCCTTGGTTAGCTTCTTCAGTGATTCATATAATGCGGCGCCCTTTTCATGCCTAATATTAAAATAAATAGCAAATCGTTATCTATTAATTTATAAAAGTTGTGAACAATAATATTTTGGAGAATTATTTACAATTCTTCAAAAATGCGAGAAGCTTTATTTCTGGCATAAGGACTTCTTTGAAGCTCTATTGTCTTCGTATTAACAACAGTTGAACGTTTTTCCAACTCTATTGATTTATTATGCTAAGAAAAAACAAAATAAAAATTAGTTTTTACTGAACAATAATTATGTTGATAATTTGTAAAGAAAGCCTACTAAAAGTTCAATTTCTTCGGCTATAGTTTGATTTTGCACCCACGTTTCATACATCAAGCTTGAAGCTAATTTTATAAAATGGTTAATAATTATATATTGATAAATTTTAAAAATCAATTTACTTATGCCTCCATTTTTCGCTTGCTTTTCATATTTCTGCATATCCAAATTAAGGCTAAATAAAAAGTTTGATAAATGAAAAATCAAACGAGTAAAACCCGAAACGATACCTAGATTTGTAGAGATCTAATTTAGCATTTAATCTGCTGAACTCTCGCATCATTTTAGAAGTTGCATTATATATAAAAGAATTACGAGCTAACAAATGAATTCTACAAAATATTATTAAATGTTATGCGTATATTGCTTGAATTAATAAAATTGTCAACCAATTTACGTCATTGCGTTTTGAGCTTGAAATAGTCGTCGGTAAAGTTCTCTAACTTGTGCTAAATAAAACAAACAATGTTCCCACATGATACGCTGATCCTGCATTGAAAGTAAAATTTTTTTAAAAAGATTAATCGCTGGATAACTCAATAATTACATTACCCCATAAGAAACAACAGCATTTGCACATTGGAATAATCTATTTACATTATTAGGAATATTTGGACCTTTAGAATGAACTTCCATGTCATGTATATTTGTTTTCATTACAGCAAAAATAATCATCCTTTCTTCATCCTATAATAAATGGCGTTTTATAATAAATGCCTTTATATGATTTTCAATGGCATCAAATTACCATTCTTCCGCAATAAGATAATGCAGACTTTTGATTTTCGCAAACATGTCCTTGTTGAGACAAAAATAAGATATCCTGCTTTTTACAGCCGATGTCAGAGCTCACCCAATCTGCAACTTGATCCATTGTCGTAATACTTGTAATTTCATAATATACGTACAGAAAACGATCGATGAGAAAAATGGTCATAGTCTACAATAAAAGAAATTAATGTGCCCGCACAATAAACAAAAAATATATATTACTGCAATTATTTACTTTTTTAGAAAATATTTCATTAAGCATTGTAAACGCGATGACTTCTCTTCGTCCATTTGTTACAATACAGCCTCTATTTTGGGGATCCCATTCTAACATAACCGCTAACCATTTTTCCATATGTCGCCTAAATAACCTGTTGCCAATCAAAGCAAAATAATCAGCACATAAATAATACTACATTAAAAAATAAAAAAAAACCAACTGTACCCAGAGATATGTTGTTCTTCACAAAGCTGGGCACTATAAATTGGGTTCCCATCTGTATTAAAATTGGCACTTATATGCTCTGAACTTTTTCTCATCACCAAAGGAATCCTAAATCAAAATTTCCATAATTATAATACAATTTGCTTTTAAAAAAAGACAAATTAAAAACCATTGCTACCATTGAGCCGGATGGCTTTGCGGAAAAAACGGCCTTTTTCCTGTAATACATTCATGTACAACTAAACCAAAGCTCCAGTAGTCCACGGAACTTGTATATTTTTGAGTCATGAATAGTTCAGGAGCCTAAAGATATTATTGCAATTAACTAAGACGGAATTATTCGATTCTTTTAATCTAATTTACCAGATACTGCAAAGTCCCCACAAAAGATGTGCATAAACTGTTTTGATCTAATTCTTTTGCGTATCCCAAATCAATCAATTTGTAAGTTGTCTGAAATATACAATTAATATAATTAAATAAATATTACAATTTGTTGTATTATATTCGATTGAAATATATCACCTTTCCGTCGGCTAATTGGAGAACAATATTTTCAGGTTTCATATCACGGTGAATTATTCTCATTGAATGTAAGTATTGCAAAGCTGAAGATATTTGTTTAAGAATTATTTTGACTTCATTTTCTTTAAGTCCGCAACAATTTTCAGGATGATTTAAAACTTTGCGCAAGTCTCCGCCGGCACAAAATTCCATGGCCAGAATTGGTAACCCATCAGCTTTGTGTAAATTATCCAGTTCTTCAGGTAAATCGACAGCAGATACGACGTTTGGATGATTAAGTCTTTTCATAATGTCAACTTCTTGAGCCCATCTCTGTTTATGCTTTTTTGTCATTGTTGGATCATTAATCCAACGAATTTGTTTGACAGCAATTTGTTGCTCTGTCGACTAAAAAGAACAAAAGAAATAAATAGTCAGTCAATTTTAAACCAATTCAACTTTTTAAGTACAGTAACTATTTTTTTGGAAATTTACCAAGTTTTTCCATAATATAACCATTCCAAAACCACCAGCTCCTAGCACTTTTTCTTTTCGCCATTCACCAACAATCTCATCGCAACTTCCCGAAGATGGCTCCATATTTTTATTAAATCTAAACGTTTCGAATACTGTAATTATACATTACAGATACATGACAATTACATAAAGAGACAATTATTTTTACATGTAAACAAGTGTGACTCACCAATAAATTCAAAACAACTTCATAATTAAAAAAAGCCTTCAAAAATGTAATATACAGTATTATAAAACATACATTTAAATTTCACTATTATAATTATTGTCGCTCATTTTCTTCCCAATTCTTTATCGAACTACGCTGCCTGCCCTTCACCTCCAAGATGATCCAAAACAACCCTTCAAACCGGAAGCATTCCTAATAGGAAATTGAATCATCATTCAACGCGGTGAATGGTCACATTCATGTAAAAAGTTTGGCGCTTTATTGGTTCCCGTTAAGTCAAGGCCCGGAAATAGGCTAATCTTTTTTATAATATTCACAAATAAAATTATAATAATTATTATTACCTTTTTACAAATCGGGAGCACCATTTCATAATATAATTAAATACAGTAATATTATTAATTGCTCCCCCCCCCCCCCTTCAGGATCTCAATTATTATTACACAACATCCTGTAATGTATATTTTTCTAAAACACTGTTAACTGACAGGTGTTCCCTAGTGAAATGTAACTTTTAATCATTAATTTAAAAAAAAATTAAATTAATTAACCAACTACATTTTTCTTAAAAAGTCTTGATAGTAGTAAGAATAGTTTAAATTATTTTTATAATTAAAGATCATTCGAGTTATAATTGAATATTGTAGTTTCCTACAGAACTGTAGGTGAGCTGACAATTTAACACAAGAGTACAATCATGGATTATCAAAATTTGAATGCGGGTTAAATTATTAATAATAAAAAAAAAAATTAAATGAATTTTCAGGCTGGAGAAATTAATAAAATTTCCGCCAGCTTTTCAGAAATGCGGATTATTTCTCAAATTAAACGATAAATAAATCACATAATATACGTAGATAATTCCAAATTAAGCGTTGTTCGTCGAAATTAATATATGCACAACATTTGAGTTATTTCTGATAAATATTTATTCTGATAAGATATTAGATATTTATCATTATAAAAAATCAGTCCCGGTCTTTAACTTCTTTAATTCTGTAATAAAACAAATTATGCATCAGCATTTACTTTTTTTTTTCTTTTCGAAACGCGACGATTTACTTTTTTTTATACATAAAATTAAGCAGTTACAAAGAGAAAAGCAAATGATCTATACAATTTAACCAGCAGAGAAAACTCAAAAGAGAAAAAGAATAAGAGATTTTTAAGAATTTAAAGCTGGATACTAGGGATCCTCAACACCATAAGTAGAAATACTTCACAAATGAAGAAGTACCCAGACAAGACTTTGAAAGAAGGTTTAAGATCCGAAACAGTTGATACCACATTAATTTACTTTTTCTAGAATAGCAATAGTTATAAGATAAATTGTCAAATAATGTATACTGTGCGAAGTGAAATAAATTTCATGCCAACCGAATCAAGTCAATCCAATGCGAAATTTTTTTTTTAAAGTGTTTAAACTCAAAACAATAAAATAAAATCTGCTAAAAAAAATTAATGTATCGTTGTTAAATTTTAAAACGAAGTTTTTCATTTCAAAATTTAAATTATTTGATGCTGGATTAATAAATAAATGTGTATCAAAACCAAGTGAATGAATGGGTTAATATAAGAAAAAATTATGCAAAAATATTATGTTAAAAGCCAAGTCAATGCGTTAAAGCTCAAGCGTAATTCTTCAGAATGGAAGTTGATCAGATCATTAAAACAACATGCTCAATGACATTAGTTTATAAAAACTATTACTGCTGTTAAAATTTGATTTTTTAGCTTAGCAATTCTAAAATACTGCTTAAGTGAGTAAAACTTCTCAAAAAGCAAAAAAACAAGTACAATACTCATAAAAATGTTACCTTTCCACCCTTTTGTCCAGTGCCTACTTTAGCCTTTTTGGTACCACGTACTTTTTTCTGTCTGTTCTTTCTTTCTTTACGTTGTTTTCTCGTTACCTTAGCTCTCTCGTATAGCCCGTGCTATTCAAACCCAAAATACGAGATTAACAATATTGTCTAACTAGATCCATGATAAAATTTAAAAACGCATACCCTTTGAAGACGATATTTAGGTTCAAACTTTTTAGCGAAATCAAGAGTATCGTAAATAAGAGCAAAACCATTTGATTTGCCACCTCCGAAACACGTGCGAAATCCAAAGCAAAATACAACATCTGGAGTTGTTTTATGCATCTTTGCTAACTTTTCCCGAATTTCGGTTTTAGGCACAGAAGATCTTCCAGGGTGTAATACATCAACCACCTTCAAAAATAACAAAATTTTTAGTAACACGAAACAATTTATACAATGTATTAAATTTTTGCGGCGGTGTACCATTTGCTTACGACATAATAAACGGTTGGTCATGTACTTCCTAGTACGGAGAGTTGCGGTCAAATCACCCTAAATAGAAAATAATTTTAATTACTGTACTTCTAAACATAAAATAGTGGAAAGATTTGCAAAGATCTGTTCATATAAAGTATCAAAAAAAAAATAAAAGGCCATGTACGCCGTGTATGTGTAAAACAACGTGAATAACACGTAAGTTATTTTATAAATTGAAATACATGCTAATCTTTGCATATCTGGGTAAATATAACTATAAAGTATGTAAAAAATCTAATACGATTAACGGATGATTAAAAATATTGAAGATATTTTCAGATTTAATTGAGTTTCTTACCATTTTCTCTGACGATGATTATCAGCAGCGATCACATTTAGCAGAAGTAGTAATGAAAGATTTAAACAGAGAACACTGGATGGCGCTACTGATATCCGCTTTGGTGCCGTCACCATGGTAACGTTGACTACATTTTCATGACTTTTGTTTTCATCTGTGGCTCTCATCACTGGTTTCACAGAACTGATTTTATTCATTGTGCAATTTGTATTTGTATTAAAAATGATAATGATCAAAGGAATAAAAAATAATGTAAACTAAGTCTGTGTAAACAAATTTTAGAAGTTAAAATAGGTACAGTTTTTATTAAAACAAAATCAAAATATTAGGCTTTTTTTTTTAAAGTTCTTCAACAAGTGCTTCGTTTCTTAATCAGCTTTCTAAAAACTGTTATTAATAATATTCTGAACGATATAATAGTTAAAATGATTAACAATACATCTGAAGAATTACCCAAGAAAAAATTGAAGCAGTTAGCGATGGACTCTTATCTAACTACTACGTGTAATCCTACCTCTGGAATTTCTATGTCAATTAAGTCAACATTGCCTAATAAAAGTATTCTTTCATTTCGTTATGCAATAAAACTTGTGCTAATACTATTATAATAACAGCGCAAATAGTGAGCATTCAATCAGAAGATCATCCTTCACCGAATAATAGCGACGTCAACGATTTGGAAAAGAGGTATTATTTGTCTTTAAAAAAAAAAAAAAACATTTCTGGACGGCCGTAAATTCGGTTCAAAATGTTTTTTAAATGTTGTAATAATTATCAAATCATCCTTGATCAAACTATTATAAACTTGCTTTCGCCAATTTTAATATTTTTATAAATTATAGCGATCAAGAAATGGACAGTCAAAAAAAGAAATCCACCGGTAAAGTCGAGGAAGAAGAAAATACTCCATCAACTTCAGTAACTTTAAAAGCGTACAGGTAGCCTACTATTGATTTAATTTATACTAGAGAAAACCAATTTAATTGTTAACATCAATTATTAATTTTAATAGGCGTTTAACTTCAAATACCGATACACCAATTGAAAGCAATTGTATGATGCCACTTGTAAGTTGCTTTAAATTTGTTGGAAGTCACGGTTTGTCAACTTTATGCAGTAATTAAGTTTAAATTATAGGCTTCCGATTTGTCTAATTTTAATTGCGCACCTCAGTGCCTTGCAAAGCTTGGTCCGTTATCTCTACAAAGGAACAGGACAATTTTATACAAAGTATTATAATTATGTGTTTGAAGTAATTAAAATATTATCTTTCTAACTTTTTCAACATTTAGATAACTACGGATTTTACCACATTTCCAGACCCTTGGCCTGAAAATTATAAAGATAAATGGAGTGAAAATTATGTGAGAATGCCATGCTCATCGAGAAATACTTACAGAGAAGGCGAAGAAGTTGAAAATTTGCTTATAGTAATTCAATTCCAGTACTGTATTTTAAAAAAAAATGTTATTATTTTTAGAGTGATCCTAGAAGCAAATGGCAATTAATTACAAGAAAATTAAATGAAACGATCACTTCGCCTCTGCAACTAGAAGTCTGCAATTGAAATAGTTAAAATTCTGATAACATTAATTAATTTTTTTTTTGTCATTTTTAGAAAGCAATTCTTAGTTATAATAGTTTCGTGCCTAATTTTTTTGGATTTCAAGATTTAATTAAAGAGGTAAATTATAATATGAAATCAATTTTATAATTTTTGTTTTACAATTATTTTTGAAATTGCGCAGGAATTCAATACAATTCAAACTGTAGAATTCTTTGATGTAATTTTGCCTGGAATTATTCGGTTGGCTACAAATTTGCCTAAGATATGCACCAAGCCCATACCGTTGCTGAAACAGAATATGAACCACACCATTTTTATCAGCCAGATGCAGATTGCTAGCTTATTAGCAAATGCATTTCTGAGCACATTTTCAAAGCAGCCGTATACCTATCCTAATATCAACTTTTCTGGTTTATTTGCTCATTACAAACAGAAAAAAGTTCAATCTACTATTGAAAAACTTAAATGTATCATAAATTATTTTCGTAGAGTTACTAGTAAAGGTAAGAATTAGTTTTTGAAAATAAAGTAGTAGTTTTCAAAGCTCAACCAACTACCTATACTTTAAAATATAGATCCTTGTGGAACAGTTTCATTTACACGACAATCAATAGCTCATTTTCCTAATTGGACTAACTGTAAAGAGACGTTTTGTAAATTGCACGTAACTTCAGAAGGATCAATAGATTTATGTGAAGGCATGTTACAGGTAATTATTTAAAAAGTTAAAAATAATTAAATGACTAAACTTATTTTAATGCATTAAGATGGATTTCGCTAACAAGTATTTAGGCGGAGGTGTTTTAAGAAATGGTGCAGTTCAAGAAGAAATAAGTTTTGTTAAAAGTCCTGAGTTAATTGCGGGGCAATTGTTTTGTGAAGTTATGTTAGACCACGAATGCTTAATAATAAAAGGTAACTGACCTCTTTTAGGCAATAATCCTGATCCGCGTAATACGGTAGTTGACATTTTAAATTGCAGGAGTTGAACGTTACAATGATGGGGTTGGATATGCAAAAGAATTCAAGTGGAATGGAGATTTTATAGATTGTACCCCGAGGTAATTTATTAATTGGGGTCAAATATTTTTAATTTGTCACAACAATTTCTTTGCAGGGATGAATGGGGAAGGCGTCACACAACAATCGTAGCCATCGATGCTCTTCGATTTCAAGGCAAAACCGCGAAATGTGGGCAATATAATTCTAAATTAATTCTCAGAGAACTGAATAAAGTAAAATCAATCATTTATTTATTTATCTTTCATAATAATTGAATTTTTACTCATCTTTTTTTTATTTAAAAAAGGCTTACTGTGGTTTTAGTTCCAATGATCCCAAAGAAAATTTAGAAGCGGTGGCTACCGGAAATTGGGGCTGTGGTGCGTTTGGAGGTGACCCCCGACTTAAATCGCTTATTCAGTTGATGGCGGCTTCAAAAGCAGGCAGGGATATGGTTTATATTACTTTTAAAGATGAGAAACTTTGTGAAGACATAAAAAATATGTATTCATTTCTAAATGAAAGGCATACCACGATAGGTAACTTGTTAGCTACTCAGAATTTAAAAAAATAAAAAAAAAAAATTTATTTTAGGAGATTTATGGAAACTATTTGAAGAGTATTCTTCGAGTGACCAAGAATTATCTCTTTATGACTTCATATACAAGACGATGGAAGTGTATAACTGCGACACAGACTCCCAGGATGATACAGTTGTAAATTAAGTTTTCATGCATTAAAATTTATCAAACACTGGACGTTATTGTATAATAAATATAAAATGAATGAAAATACTTTTGAAGTTAATAAATGAGAAAAAAAAATAAATCGATATAGAAATATTACATACTGTAATTGTCAAGGCGTAATTTTCCTTCATTTTCTACTAAATATATAACATCTGAAATAATTTGTTCGGTGATAAGTTTGGGTGCTGCTGCGAACATCTAAAAACAAAAACTATTTAAAATTCACCTTTGATGCAAATTATAAATTCAACTTACTCCTTTAAAATTTTCTCTTGAGGGTGGATATTTAAATTTTGGACCAAAATTAATTGAAACCTAAACAAATATTAAAATATTAACGAGTCTTAACAGAAATTTTAAACATAAATTTTAAACCTACCGTAGCAGATTTGTATATAGACACAGCTGGATAATATGTTCCTTCATAAATGTTTGTCCAAGCGACACCTTGACACTTGCCATTTTTGTAAAACACGATCTGACTATCTTTTAAAGGTTTCAAATTTTTTACAGCTTTTTGAACTTCGTCTTTATCTTCGTAATATAAATAGCTCTTAAATTTCACAAGAGGCTAAATAATAGATCATAAATATTATTTTTACTCTTAAAAAATAACCGTACTCTATTACCAACCCTGTCTTTAAATGATTGTGGTAAGTTTCCAGCTTTTCTAATGTTCGGCGGAGCGAGTTTGATTAGAAATCCCAATATATCTCCATTTTTATACCCATCACTGTAATGCTTTCCTTTACTTTCGTGAAATTTTGTTCCTTTGCGGGAGCGCCACGAATAACCAAATTTATCGTAACCTAACGGTGCTTGTAAGTTACCTGAGTTTGAATGCATTCAAATATAAACTTTTAAATTCTTTAAAAATACGTGACACTATTAACCTAGTAATTCTAATTCTACTAACCTAATGGTTGAGACCATCCAATACGAGTTGCTGAATTTTCTGGCATATCTTCAATCTTGCATTCATAATACCACGTTCCATCACTCACCCCGTGAGTAGCTCTCACCATGCAGTATCCTTTTTCACCAGTAACTGATAACCGATCGTCCGAAATTTTTAGCTGAGGAGCTGTTCAATCGATGGAAATAATTATTTAACCTTACGTAGAAGGACACATTTAGATTTAACGCCATACCTCTATCATGCAGCGCCAACAAGATTGTGGATGGGGCAAGAGTTCGATACAACCAACCAGGAATAGGTTTTCCAGCCCAGTCTAAACTGTCGTCAAATTCCTGGCGAAAAGGCGCGTGAGGATCTGGTTCAGCTAATACATAACGGTATCCATCTTTATTAAACGGGTGTTCCATTGGAAAACCATGTGCCGGAAGTTTTGGCATTATTAATTCACTAAATAATAAAGAAAAAAAAATTTAAAAATAAGGTTTCACAAAATACGTTGCAGCATTTACCTTTTTAATTTCTTAGTGGACGATAATGAAGATTCTAATTGTTTCCTTTTAGCGCCTCTGCCTTTACCGCTGCCCACTTAATAATTTATCAGTTAACTATATCAGTTAATAATATTATACAATTAATTTTAAAATATTACCCAAAGCCCCGAAATTTAATGAAGAAGCTATTTTTTGATTTTCTCCCTGTTTAAATTGTCCGGTTTTATGATCGAAATTTGGACCAATTTTAGAAATATCACTCATAACCAATCCAAAAAGTGGATGATCATTCGAAGGATCCATTAAAGATGGTTTTTCTTCGTAAATAAATATGTCAGATTCTTTTACCTAATATTATAATACAATTACAATCAAAAACATAATTATACAAAATTGAAAATTAAGAATAGTTACTTGCCATAGCTTTGAACACAGTGTTATGCCATGTTTGTTTAACCCTCCGAGAAAATGTTGTTAAACTTTCCCAATTTGAATCAATAAAAGGAATTATTTCCTAGTAAAAATAGTTAATATAGTTTAGCTTCTAAAACTAACAAAACCTAATAATACGCTTACTTTATCTTTTGAAAACATTGTCCTTGGTTTACCAGCTAATATACTTTGTTGAATCAAATTCGCTAAAGCTGTTTGGCACATCTGAATAAAAGCTAATAAATTCATTACTTGCAATTAGAATAAAATGTTCCGTAAAATCATTCCTCGAATCATCTTACTTGATTGTCGCTTAGTAAATAACTCCATGCCTGAAGGATTGCAGTCTTTACACATAAAAGTATAATTAGTCATAAACGGAATACATTTCCTGAAAATAAATGAGCAAAATATTTTTATATAAATAAATGCATTAATAAACTTGTTTATCTATTAAAGAAAATTTTAAGATTACCCTAGTTGGAATGATAAGCATCCTTCGTGATACCAACGACAACACGCTCCGCATAATAATTCAATCGTGCTTGGAATTCGTTCTTTAGAGCTACAAAGATCCAGATAATCAATATTATTTTCATTATTACTACCGTAATTAAAACAAATTATTATTTACCAATAGCACTGCAAATGTTCAGCGTTGTTTGCCGGTGTAGAAGGTTCGCTGGGTATCGAGACCGACACTTTATCTGCTCCTGTGTCATCGCTTTTTTGATCAATATCCATTCGATCATCCATTACCATTTTTAAAGATTTGTCCAATTGGTATAATGAAACGTTTGCCAATTTTTCTTGCGCCGTGTCAACATTTTCGACCCGACTAGTTGAGCTCGGCAATTCTAGCGACATGATAGACCTCGAATCGCCCTTCTCAAAAGAAATTCACACCTTTTGTTCGTATATTACGTATTACAGGGAAAAGTATTATAATTATTAGATTTATAATTACCAATAGTTTTGTTATCTTTTTTCTTCTAGTCAATATACCACTCAAAATTGATTCGAAATTCGAAAACGAAACGATGACAAAACAATTTAAACAAAATTATTTTCTACGGAAACTAATAGAGGCCTTTGTAAAAGTAATTTGCTACGTTGCCTCATAGAGTCCAACGTTAATTTTCACAAAAATTATACAGGGTGTTTGCAAAATTGCAGAGCACAACCAGTAGATGCAAAACAACTTTCAAAACACCATAATATGTTCAAAAAAAAAAAAAAAAAGGAATGAAATTGAATAAATAAATTGTACCAAAAAATGATTTCTTTTCAACTTTTAATGTTTTTCATTTTTTTTAATAAAATCATGCATTCACATATAAAAATGCAGATTGTATAACATAATAATATAATTACACTGTTTTAGTAGAATTACTAAATACATTTCTATGGCATTTATTTACAAATAAACCGAAAGCTTCACAACTAAGTCTGCCGTTGAACAAAATTTAGTCATAGTCGAATTTCTTTGCTCCAAGTTTTTTTTTTCTTTCTTATTAAATAACATAACATTAAAATAGATAAATTGAATAATAATGTTCTAATAATTATATATGCGTGGGGAAAAACAAACCCAGTTAAAATACAATAGCAGCACAAATATTATCAGTATTGTGCCCTAACAGAGCCTGAATAAGGCAAATTATGTTTATTTTGGGAATACATTGTAGCATTCACATAATATCAACTGCATCCCTAGAAATACGCTTTCGATAAAAATTCCATTTCTGCACAATTATTCAATTATAGTGCATATAAAATGCATAGTAAATCATCGCTTGAAGTACATCATATACACCGAATTTCTTTTTACATATGTACAAACTTATTATAATTGTTAAACTTTTATAAAGCATCCGTATTTAGACAGAAAAATATTTAAAAAAAAAAAATTACAAATAGTATAAACATTCAAGTTTCAAATATTAAGGCAACGATTCGTATATTTTTGTAGAAGAATATAATAACAGATTTGATGTAATTTGCTTTACAAAATTATTATAATTTAAAAAAAAAAGAAAAACTCAAAATGTTTTTTCAACGTCAATTTCACCAAAAAGTAGGAACAAAAACATACAGAAATCTATCATTATATTCTGTCTACAACAATTCATTTCTCCAAAGCCACAAATTAATTATCCTGTATGCAGTTGAATTACATAATAATAATTATACCGGTTTACAACTTCTTGTTCGCGAATATTAATAAGCAAATAAAATTTCGTTTCATTCATTGCAAATTAAGTACACATAATAATAAATAGGTTTATAGAAAATAGAAATAAATTCGTAAAACGTTCAATTAGAAAAACACAATTAGTTGAACAATTATTTAAACCTTGAGAAATGTTATTAGACAGAGAAATTATTAAGGTATTTGGTAAATCTAGCACATAAATAAATTATAATTTAGAACAAGAAATATTCAGTTGAATTTTAAAATCTAAAAACTATATTTCTCCAGATAATAATTTCTCATTCCAGTTTATTATTTTTTTTTTGTTGACCAATTGTGTAATTAAATAATTACGCCAATATTTTGTGTAAAAAAAAATCTGACTAGCTACATAATTTGTTAAAATCAAATTTCAATTGTTTTTCTTTTGTTAATAAAATTAATGTTTGAACGGAACAAGGCTTAATTTTTTGTAATGAAGAAACTTATTAGACCTATAGCTATAAAAGATTTTAGAGATAAAAAAAAATTCGGAAAACTAAAACTGTCATTTATAACTAAAAATAAACTAATAGAATTTTTCAGCTAATGGAAGATAAAACAAGTTTTAGAAAAAAGAATGCTTATTAAAAAAAAAAAAAAAAGAAAGTAAAAATACTTTTACAAAATCTGGAACATTGCATTGACATTTTACAGATTCCTTGACTAGCTTAAAAATAACTAAAACAACTTTTGTTTGGAAGCTAATACGTTGACTTAATCAGTTCAATTAATTATTCTAAGAATGGTAAAAAATAAAGGGGAATTTTATTTTTTGATTGTCGCTAGCCGCCGATTCCTCATCCATCATCACACCATTTTGTCTATTTATTAATAATTGTTGCATAAACTTGAAATTTATTTATTTTTTGTTAAAAAAAAAACCACGATTCTGGGTTTAATAATTACTTCAAAATTAGTTTTCAGTTATAAAAACTGCATAAGCAAGATGAGGTAGAAGTTTGTGAAATTTATCCACCTCTTAACAATAAAATGTACACTAGGCAGTGTTTGTCTAAAATAAATAATAAAAATTCACGTATAAATTAGTTTTTGGAATGAACTGCGGTTAGTTGGAATCATTTTTTCTTTTTCTCTAATAAAAAATTGAAATATTTCATTTGAAAATGTATAATAATTCAGTTATTTATATTATGCTTGAGCAATAGGAATAAATATGAGGTATTTCCCATTGCCAATCAGTTTTGAAAGAAGCAGAAGAACACAATTACTATTATAATATGATTGGATTATAGTGGAACCAATGGATAGGTTCATCGTTAATAAATTATTAGGACTTCACCAAAGAAAATTGTACCGACTAATTAATTTTTGTTTTCTCTTGCTGTTATAATCATATAAACTTCGACTGACAAAACTCTTCAATAAAAATAAATCCCATCTTTCTTGATCGTAATAGCTATTAAACTTTCGAAAATGAATAAACTTGAATAAAAGTTTAATTCAAACAAAGCTCCTGAGAATATAAGCTCACTTCGCAAATAAATAAATTATAATCCCACGCGCGTTTTTCTTTCTTTCTAGCAACCTCAAACCTTAACCCTTACATTATTTTAACTCAATAGCGTTTGTAAAAAATAAACAACTAAGTTTTCTATTGCTAAGAACGATGAATAAACATCAATAACGTTGAAAACAAGCAACAACAAAAAAACTTGTTCGTGGAAATCTGCATAAAAATACCATCAGTTTTTGTTATTTTTTTTTTTTAGAAAAAAAAATCGAACTTAACAAATTTAATTTATTGACTTGAACGAAAAATCGTTTCTCAAAATTAAGAGTATAAACCAATAATTTTTAAGAAAAACATTGGCATAATTTGTATTTAAAAAAAGCTGTAGCAACCCATGTAAAACATTAATAATTTAACTCTGCTCTTCCCTGATTGCAAATAACGCGGGTCTAAATAATTTATAAATAAATTGAACAATTATCTAGAGTATCGAATATTTATATCAACTTCTTGCTCTCGCAAACTCTCATTGCATTTTTTTTAAGTTACCTTTACACTAATTGCATCAAATTTATACACAAATTGAAAATCACAAATAGAAAATAAATTTATCGGCTTTTGGTTGGCTAAAGTTGACTCGCTCGACTCGCGTTAGGAAAACTGACAGATGGATGCTGCACCGAAGTAGTGTGATGAGAAAAGACTGAAGAAGAATACTCTTCTTGAAAATTACTGCCAGCTTCAACGTCCTAAAAAAAAAAATTTAATTTTTTTTTATTTAATTTATTTCAACATTAAAATGTTTAATAAAAACTTACGTGTGACTTTGTCGTTGAGCCCTTCTTTTGACTGTACTGTCGTGATAATTGAGACCTATTTGTGAAGGGTCTTGGTGGTAGGTATGGAAGTGTTGACGAATCTACTTGATCACACACCTTTTCCTTTTTCCTCCGTCTAATATTTAAAAATTAAAACTTAGAAACCTTTTTCCTAAATACAGGATATATATTTTTAAAAAATTACCTGCTATATATGTACACAGCTATAGAAATGATGACCATAAGTAAAACAGCAATTGTGACTCCACTAGCTATACTAGCCTTTTCTATCATTACTTTTTCTCTAGACGCTATATATAAAATAAATAAACAATTAATATTTAAAATAACAATTATTTGTAAAAAAAAAAAATTTGAAAAATAAAACTTACGTAAATATGATCCGTCTAAATCTTTAAACTCGCATCTCGGTCCAGTAAAGCCTTCTGCGCAACTAAAATTAAATTAAGAAAAAAATATTAATTTAAAATAATAAAAAAAAAAATTCGAAGACAGTTAAAATATTATTAAGTTGAAATAAATACTTACACGCAATTGTAAAGTATGGATTCACTAATTTCAACCGTAAAACAGGTAGCACCATTGAGACAGTACCACGTTGCGTAAGCTTGAGGACAAGCAAATGTTGGGAATGTAATATTTGGCCGCATATTATTCAAAGGGGCCCTGGGTTTTGGCGTCGACCGTGAAGAACACGCATCTACAATAAATTAAAAAAAAAAATAAATAAGCACCAAAAATAATGTATATTCAATTTAAAGTATAATTTTCCTATTTTAAATCATCTTTAATTATTTTTTTTATATAATAACAAGTCGTCGTTTTTATTGTTGACCTTTGCTTTTAATTTCTCTATGTCCGCGTTCCCCAGTCATTTGCATTGATTTCAATTCGGGATCGCTCAATCAGATTACTTGTTCTGATAAATGATACCGAAATAGAATTTAAAAAAACCAACTTGTTGAGTGAAATGAAATCAAATACTAACTCCGCAATTATTCCTTTCCCGACTGCCAATCTTTCTCAATCTCATCGATCAAAAAATCCCACAAATGAATATCACGCAAACTTATTTTTTTTTTTTTTTAAGTTAATAATATAAAAATGTAGATGCGAATGTGATGCAAGACTGAGATAACAGCGTCAAAAGTGAAACAATTTTTGCCAAAACATTTTTTTAAATTATTCTGACAACACAACCTCCCTCACCCACCCCACCCCCCATAATCATCCCAACCTTTTCTCGCCATCTATCTTATTCCAGTTCCCTTTTTTGAGAAGCGCGGGAAACTGAACTTCATTAAAAAAGCGAAAAAGTTGTTTGTTATGGCTGCCCTTCTTATTATCATCGTCGTATAGTTTAAATTTTAGTGAGTTACAAGCCATGCAAGTTTCCGACTACACTTTTCACGGTTTTACGAGGAAGAGGAGAAGACAAATCAGTCAAAATAATAAGTTTATCAAAAACAATGACAAAACTACGACTTCGCAAAAATGTTCAGCTTTTTATTAGAGAATGGATAAGTTAGCGAGAGTTTTCTTTCCAGCTGGCATGAAAATATTTATACGGTTTCATTATAAAAATGAAATAGCTTTTGAAAAAAAAAAAAAAGAAAATGAAAAAAAAAAAAAAAACGTAGGCATTTTTCCTTCCACTGTTTTTATAATTTCGCGTGAAAGTGCGCGGTTGGTTTTGCTTTCACTCGAATAGATTAGCGAAATGCATGCAGAATGAATAGAGTCGTAGACTTTTAATGTCATCGTCATGCATGGTTCGCATTCAACCACCCCTAGTAAAAATTTAAGGAAACATTTCCTGCAATTAATGCTCGATACACTTTTTCCACTACCAGCAACAGTTTTGTTTAAAAATCTCCCTCCACGCTCTCTCACTCTCTCTCCCCCTTTCCCATCCATCCCAAAGATGAGATCCGACCAACGGGTGACAAAGATAAAAACTGAAAAAGAATTAATAGCATCGCACAGAAAGAGCACCTGCTGGAAGTATTTAATGCTCGATGTACTTTTTTTTTTAGCAATACACTACTAGTATTCGCTCAATCAACTACGGTACACTATTTAATAGAAAAATAATTTTGCACAAAATTAATCATCAAACATATTAGTTTCGCCCTTCTCTCATTCTTTATTACTTTTTTTTTGCTTTCTAATTTATTAATAAAAATTTCTTAGTACAATACGCATATTTAACGTCAGAACGTAAATCATCAAAAAGTTACGAGTGAAAAATGTTTTTTTTTTTTTTAATAAAAAAAAAACTTATTTAAACAAAAAATGCTCGTATAAATTCTAAGAAATTCAAATGCTGTAATGTTGCTTAGATGCCATTTAACGACGCTTTTTGTGATAATAACATCCAACTGAGCAATTCAATAGACAGGATACCGGTACGTAATGCACCAGCATGATAACTGCTAACAAACTTAATGCTTCATAATGTTTTCCAATTTTTTTTTTCCGTTTTTTAAAAAGCAAAATTAAAAATAATTTAGCTTATAACTAACGCTTCAGGTGACATCTTTTTCGGCAACAGATTCAAAACTTTTGTGCGTGGCCTGCATGTTTGGTTTATGTAATAAGGTCTAAACTGACTCCGGGGGAAATTCCCCAAAGAGTTGACATCAAAAGTTCATGGTTTTTTCAAATCTGGTCGACACATACCTATTATGCAAAATGGCAACAAATTCATTAATTTGAGAAGTTCCTCAATATTGACGCTGTACACCAATTCCAACAGTAATATGGTCAACTAGCAGCCCTTGGGGGGGGGGGGGGGGGGGAAAAAACACCAAGCTTGTGTCAATGTATGGAGTCGGATTAAGCGCATGTGCAGTATGTTATTTGCTGAATTCGGCGTAACGTCCCACAAAACTTCTAGGAGCACTTGAAGAAGTTTAGCAATTTCTTTGAGGAAAACCGCGATCGAAAATCTTAATCTTCTTTCTCCTCTACTTATTATCCTTCGGCTGCCAGCAACTCCTTCAAATTTTTTTCTTTCTTTTTTGATTATTAGTTAATAATCGATCGAAGGTATTTTAAGAGGTGGAGAAGATAGAAAATGGGTAAAGGAGGGAGGAGGAAAAACCTAATTGAAAGGCTTCTGCTTACCAAGCGCTTTCGTAATAAGAAAAATATTTGAAATTTTTTTTTTTTCAAAAGCCGTATTTTGTAAAATCTAACGTCTGCTAGATTGAAAACGATTTTCCAAAACCCAAAGTTGGAAGTTGAGAGGTTATTACAAAAACCGGCAGCAGCTCCTCACTTTTAACTAAAAACATGCTTTTGCCATCCATCATAAAAGGTGTTTTCGAGTAAAAACTCCACTCGCTCTCTTTTTTTCCTTTCTCCCTCTCTCTCTCTCCAAAAAATCTCCGCCTGTACAAAATATGTCCAAGAAGAAATAAAATATGTTTTAAGTGTGTTGTTTGAAAATGAAGAGAAAAAGAAGAAAATTTCTACTACGGTACAGTACTAGAAAAATGGGGAGGTAAAAACGCGGCTGCAACACGATAGACCCGGGTTGAAATAGAGAGAGATGGATGTAGAAAAAAAAAGGAGAGCAAGAAAAGAGAGGAAGGCACGCGAGTTAAATTCTTTATTCACATCCCTTTCCTCTCTCTCTCTCTCATTCAAATTGCTCAAGAGACAGAACACGAGCCGGGAAATGGGCACGTTCCCTACTAAAACCTTTATTATGTTGGCTGTGTATGATTCTTTTTTAAGTCGAGAAAGAGAGAGAGAGAGAGCATTTTTCTTTCTTTTTTCACCCTCCTAACCAACCACCAAAAAGTCCTCCTGCTCACCTCACCTTAGTTCAGAGACCCAGGCAGGAGAGCACATGCTACTTAGCACCTGGCAGAAGAGCACGCGTCCTCTTAGTAGTAAAGCGCGTACGTGGGGGCAAAAATGATCACAATAGAAACGAAGAGTGGCGGTTGTCGCACTAGCACATGCCGCCATCGCCTAGTATCGCACCGCACCGGTGAGTGAATGACGGAGTGAGGAAAAAGAGAAGAGGAGGAGGAAAAACCCAGGCTAAAATTGAATAGGTAAAAGGGTGGTGGGGAGTCATTTTTGTGCTCGAGAATTTGCAGGTGAGGCGGGGACAGAAAACTCCCCGATAAGAAATGGTGGGGGGATAGAGGTCAAAGGAAAAAGTCTGTATTCGAGAAATTGAAATGCTTATGCAGTTTATAATGTCATTGACGGGTGATGGACGCGTGAAAAACTCATTCAAATAAAACTTCTTTTTCCTCCCCATCCCCTACCTACAGTACCTACCACCCTCCTCCCAACCAACACACAAAACGACCAACATTTAATATTATTATAATATTATATATAACAAAAATCTGCTTTCGAACCTGCGGAAGAACGGAAACGATAGGCGACAAAGGTAAACAATAGAACAGATGATCGCCGAAGAAAAAATAAAATATTGTTACCGGGAGCCTAACACAAATTCGACTTTCTTATTTCTTTAATTACAAAATCTGTGCTAATTTAAAGTAAATTAAAACAATTTTATAATAATAATTTTTAATTTAAAAAAAAAAAATGAGTCAAAAAATTCAACGATCAGTATTTCTTCCCCCAAAAAAATAAAATATGAGACATCATAGGGCACGTTAAGGAATATCAGAATAATAGAAGTTCTTTTATGTGTGTGTGGTGCACATAAAAAGTAGGTACCCTCGTAACCCTGTATAATCGTAAGAACCAGGTTAGTGAATTAGAGAAGCTAGTAAAGAAAGAAAGAGAGAGGGGAGGCTTTTTCTCCTCTCTCGATCGGCGGCAGCAGCAGCAGGCAAGCAACCACCTGTCGGCTATTATCACCGTCTTTAGTAGCTTACAAACCCCAGGGATACCTATTTCGTTTACCTTACAAAATATATCAACAAATATTTTTGTTATTATTGGCAGACGTCGACATTCCGTTCGAAGCGCCTTTCAATAAATACAAAAATTAATCAACACAAGTCAAGACTCTTTGCTTGCCGCTTATCTAGCATATTTAAAAAAAAAAATCAAAATATACCGGTACTTCTAGAAAAAAAAAATATATTTATATATTTTGGATTTCTAAACTTGCTTTCCCCGGTATAATTGGCCGATGAAATTGATGGTCATGAGTTGGGAGCAGACGAGACTCCAAGGCCGCCGCGCGGGTTTAAATATTTAAAAAGTAAAGGTTTTGGCGACGCATTCCAGATGACTACAACTGATAATTAATTCACCACTCAACCCTCCCTCACACCATATGATTATACACTTCTTCAGAAATATATATAACTTTTGCATCATTTCATTTTACATTTTCCTTAAAATTGCTAATTTTATTACTTTTGTAGCTAAAAAAAAAAAAAATAATACCTTTAACAAGAATAGAATGCCTATAAATAATGTAAATAACTGTACTTCATACTAGAGCAACAGTTACTGTCTTCGGGTTTAGCTATTTATCTTAATAAATGCATGAAACACGAGCCACTATACTTTGCATCACGGCCTAAAACCACAAAAATATAAAAAGCCAGACCGCATAAAAATAGTTTTAAAAAAACTCTTATTAAAGTTGGGATTTTATTCCCCCTTCATGATTAAACTACTTGTAGCACCAAACTTTTTTTAATAAAAAAACAAGCGCATTAAATTCCAAAAAACCGAGACTAAAATTCATAAGCGCGTACCGGAAATAGCAAACCTAACATACGGTAGTATTTTTAGTTATTTCTATTAATTCTAAGAAACATTTTTTTGCCACTACAAATCAACCGCATTTGTTCGTGAAACGTGTTTTGAGGTTCCCCTACGTTAAACAATAAAAGCGCATGCGTCGTGTCTTGTAATCAATCTTAAATGTTGCGTAAAATTCTTTTGTTAAATTTGCTTACGCAGTATGCAAAAAAAAAAAAATGATACATAAAACCCGAAAATGAAGAAGAAAAAAAAATTACTACTGTATCAATAAAATACTCGAAGCACGCTCTTAAACCCCCGAAAGAACAACAACAACAGTGTATCCTCTTCTTTTCTCTTAACAATATAACGTAGCCATAACAATTAATGGGCCACCAACGAACGAACTAAGAAACAACAGCGTTTAAGCTCAACAACCATGCAACAACCAAAAAAGTCGACCTATCACCGTTCTCCGTTTCGCTGATTTTTAATTTAAAAATTTCATCGCCTGTCACTAATTGCGAACATTCTGCGCGTAATGCAATCCCTCCACCCCCCTTATAATAGCTAAAACAATAATCATAATAAGGCATAGATATTTGAAAGTGACAACCCCCTAAACGATTATTCAAATTAATCAAAACCTCGCCTTCTCAAAATTTAAAATTCGAAAGATTCCGGTAAACACGAGCGTAAGAAGTGGGATGAAAATGAACGCACTCATCGAATTGTGCAGCCGCCGCCGCCGACGCAATCACTTTCTCCATCAACTTTTATTTCCATTTGATTAGAAACAAAAGAAAGAAAAAGACGGAAAGAGAGATGAGACTGTTTTTCTTGAAGTGAAAAAAAAAAAAGCTTTCTTCGCTTTCGCCCTCATTTTCCAGCCATTCAACTTTCTACTGTCTCGAGCCGAGAATAATAATAACAATAAAAAAAACAACCGTCGACTAAGACGGGGAAGAAAAAGAAAAGAAAAAAAAAAAAAGCGCATACTGTAAAACGTAAAAGTGAATGACAAACAATGCGTTCGATTGATTCGTCTCTCGCTCGTACAATTTGCAGGACGCAGGAATGATGTCCGATCACGTGTATTGTATTCGTTAGAAAAGCCTGTGATTTGTCTGATGCTTATCAACCGCGCTTCATTATGCAAAAAGCAAAACAGTAGCCCGCGCAAGAAGAGCAATAATGTCGCCGGCTGCTGCTGCGCTGAAAACGCATTTCCATCTGTCCCAAAAAAAAATTATTTACCGGTACTAACGTCGTCTAGCGTAGAGACGTATAAATCTCTCTCTAACCCCTCCATCCTTTCTCCCCCCTTATTCTTTCGCGTCTGTCCTCTTCCCAGGTAGATAGAAGGGGTGAGAAGCTTGAAAATTGAGATACCTTTTTAGCCGAATATTTATATTGAATGATGGCGTTTATTCGATCATTACGAAAAGTAGCTCACCCCTTCATTCAATTTCACCACTGCGATAGCTTTCAAACTGTTATCAGATAAGCGGATCTTGCGGTTTGGCTTTTGTAAAGATCGGAGAAATGCGCGGATTATAAAAAAAAATGTACAAATTACGGTCGCCGTGAAAATTGGCCTCACGCGATACGAGCGTGTGCTATCAACAACAACAACAACAAAATTTCACTTAATTTGTATTTTCGTTCCCATCCATTACGACGTGTGCGCTAATAAACGATAAAGAGATGAAATTAGCCGAGAGATAAGATAGTCTGACACGAGTGACTCGCTCCTGCGGATTACAAATGGTCCACATCTGTCCTACGCAAACTTTCGCCATTAAATTCTTTAAACCGCGATATCGTTTCTGTCCCGTAACCCTAATTCATCACGTCACATCGTTCCTATCAATTTCCTTTTACTATTAGATAGCGCACATGTGTGAGCTTACTACTGTACTATTACTAAGAGGACACGTGGCGTTGGTACATCCCCTCCCTCTTCCGTCACAAATTATTATTAAAAAAAAAAAAAAACTTACACATGTTAATTTCACACATGCGCAATGAGATGACACGTGTAACGACAAGACAAAAATTCCCGAACAAAACTAATGACATGGCTAATTGATCGCGCGCAGAATGAGTAAATACAATAATGAATAATAATAATCGATGTCTCCAAACGCCCTCCCTCCTCCCTTAAAAAAAACCTATGGAATGCAACACTTCGTTGATAAACAGCAAAAAGCTCTACTTAACACATCTTTTAGCCACGCACTGATTCAGTTTCCTTGTGCTTTTCAAAAGAAAAAAATTCTTTATTTTCACCAAAAAAAAACTTTTTTCATTTACAAAAATTTCTAGTTAAAAGGCAAAAAAAAAAAAAAATCTTTTTTAAAAAAATGAAATAAATTTTTTTATTTCTGTTTAATATAATATATTTCGGTTGATGTCAGACAGTTGTGGGGGGATTGGGTATCTCGGTGGTATAGAGATTTCATCTCCGTCAACAACAACAACAGCAGCAGTCTAGTTCCATAAAGTGGCATAACGTATGCTCTCCAAGGTAACAACTAACTCCATTGTTCCATCACCTCATTTCACCCCTACTCCATCAGACATTTACAAACAAAACAAAACAAAACAAAAAAAAAAAAGCCAACGTTTCTTTTGAGTTTATTAATAAGGCCGAGCGGGTGCGAGACTCCCCGCAGACCCTTCCTCTCCCGCCCTATCCCCTCCCACCTCTTGCTACGACATCTTACTCGTATTTTCATCACTTTACGACCGCTGATATCCATCGCCAAACAGACATCCCGACGGTTATTAATAAAAATGCAGCGAATAAAATTTGGGGAAAGAAAAAGAAAAAAGTGAAGAAGAAGAAAGAGAGTGGAGATGGAAGGAAATGATGTTGAATAAGTCTCGGGGAGTTTCCTCACCCCCATATAAACTCATCCCCCCCCCCCACTGCTCTCTAAAATGGTGGCGCGTGCTATCCGCCTATGTCAATGGATGACATCTCCAATGAATTAAAGATACTGTGTATACGTATCGCGGTACATCTCCTTATCTCGATTTCTTCATGAAATAAAGAAACGGTTATTGAAGAATAATAAGAGTAGAAGAAAAGAACTTTTTGAGTCTCTTTTTTTGAAAGATAAAATACAATCTACGATATTTTTTGTCGTATGCTTCCAAATTTTACCATAAAAACTATAAAAAAAGCTTTGATAGTACTGCCGGTAACATTTTTCTTCATTTTTTTATGGTCCGTATAGACGATATTAATTTTATTGTCGTCTCTTTTAAAATAAGCAACCCTCAAGTGAATGCTTACGCCCATTCTTATTCGTAGTTACCGCTTAAGTATTGCCTAAGAGAATTACTTAAGTTGATTAGAGCTAAAAAGGAACACATAATACCCTTATGCCAGGGTCAATCAATTTTATAATATGTAACGAATAGACGAAACCAACATATTTTTGATGGCATCATACCATAAAAATATTAGCCATTCTCGTAAATTAAAATTTTCTTAAGCCGACCATTTATTTATAATTATAGTGCCATAAGCGGACACATAACCACTTCTCACTACTGCGCTTTCTGTTTCTATAAAACATTACCATAAATACTGTACGTAACAAATTCCTTAATAAAAAATATTTTAATACATATTAAAAATAGTGTAAGCTACTCCTAATTTTTTTTCTCAATTTCCTTCTATTATCCCGTTGGCTAGCCACAAAAAGCAAGAATCGTGAGTGCAGACGATGGCTGGCCGAGATATAGATAGATAGATACGCAAAATCTCCGTGTTTATGTCAAGAAATATTACATATCGCAATATATTAGACAACCCCCCTCTGGACGATAGGAAATGGAATCATAAACAGCGCGTCTTCGGTGAAAAACGGAAGACATTTGTTTTGGCAACCCCAAACATTCGTCCACGACACTCGAGCCGCGAGAGATGACGCGGATTGTAGCCATCTTGAATTCGAGTAACCGCATCAACTACCGTATTATCGAACTACACGGCAAGGAGGGAAGGGAGTGGGGGAAGGAGGAGGATGGCTGCAGTTGCTAAACGAGCAGCAGAGCGGGAAAAATAAGCCAGTGCCCAATCACGCATTGTTCCGGGGAATTTCATTCACTCCACCAATTGAGACGTTTTTCGAATCATTTTTTAACGATAATCCATAACGCGTGTGTACACAACACTCGTAATTGACCTTTTACCCCTTCCACTCACCTCGTCCACCCACTATTTTTATCCGCCCCGCACTCATCAACTCTTCCATTCAACTGTAATGGCAAAATAAAGCATCACTCCACTTGATTTTTGTATAAAATCTCCCCGAGAAAACATTTTTTTTTAAAAATAAGAAATAAAAAAAATCTGATACAGTACAATGTATAATAAAATAGAATAATAAATAAATTTTAACAACATAATAACAAATAAAATCATAAATTGCACCTAGAGACAATCGAAGTAAATATGCATTACTGTACATGTATTAATATTTTATATTAATAAGAATAAACAACAACAAAAAAAAAAAATGCGGAAAAAATTTGTTTAGTAATTAACAATGGCCTTAAAACCAGTAAAAATAATCGTTTTAGTTATAAAAACATCCGGCAGAAATCTCATTCATAATGCAGTATCTGATGTGAGATTTCATCTGCTAATCATATTTACCTTTCTTTTCTCCAGGTCATCAAAACGATGACAGTTGTTAATGAAAAGATAGCGATCAAAAAAGCTATTTTCATCATCCAGAGTTTCATTTTTTTCTCCCCTACCAACTCCCTTAAACCCTCCTGTTTCCCGCACTTTCCCATCCCGATTCTTCCTGTTGACCAAATGACTTTTGTGTGAGAGCCCAGTTGAAATTTTATGAATGAAGTCCGTGCAGTGTGTTAAGGGAGGAAATGGCAAATGGATGCGGGGTAGGCTGATATTTCCTGTCTATTAAATAAACGATGAGTCGGCATTACACTGCGCGTGCATACTCGTATCGAGTGTGTGTAGCCTTACTCGGACCGAGCACACACACTGATATTAAAAATGACGAATTAGGGAAATGATCGTAATTTAACGACTTGAAATTCAACACTGTAGATCCCGTCCAATATGCTTACGCGTTTCCTTTGCAACAATCGAAAGATTCACAAAAAAAATCATAATCAAAACTTTTTTTTTTTTTAAAAAAAACATTATTTTCAGGGGAGAAAATAACCATAAAAAACTACAGTATTTTACTCAGTTCCTCTATAAAACTGGAAAAAAAAAATGTCGTTAAAAAGTGTGAAGCACTTGACTTTTAAAATTTGTAATAGTCACGCTTTGTCATCATTGCACCTATGAAATGGATCAGTCATGCAGTCACAACGCAAATTCCATGTGAACTGCACCAAACTATACCTTGTTTAATGAAAATATTTGGAAACATCTTATGATCACAAACTAATGTTCTATTGAATTTCATCTACAGTAATTAATTAAAATGCTGGTATTCTTAGCTTGATCTGAAACATCAAGTTTTAATATACAGTGCATGGTATCCTATATTGTTTGACAACATTGCTAAACTGTAAGTCGCCATGAGAAAACAAAAATAAAATAAAACCCATAAAAGTTAATTAATGCGATCCATCAGTGTAACCAATTAATCTTAGCCATTGCCCATTATTCTTTTTCCCACAGTCTCAAATTTTAATGGAAGCATTGTTTTTAATATCCTCTTATTATGCCGAAGCACGGTGCAATATTCTTCCATTTCTGGAATTAATCGCTTAATATGAGACAGTCAAGTTAATCAAATGCGGTGGCACTTTAACAAACAACAACTGCATTTCCACGCATTCGTGAATACAGTGTGATCAACTTTTATGATGCTTTCATAAAAGAGAGTCTCTTTTCTAAAAAAAAAAAATCTTTTTTTACACTCAAAATTATATATAAACAAAAGAAATAACAATAATAATAATAAAAAAAAAAAAACCACTAAAAAAACTTTTGGGTAATGAGGGAATATAGAAGGGCGGAGGTCGAGTGTGAGAGTGTTTATTGGTACAGTGGCAGTACATGTACAATAAAGACGATCATAAAAATAATCGCGTCGTCAATTCTCATCACACACAAAAATTACCTCAATTCAATTTCGAATTTTTCCCATCTTCAGTAATTTTTTTTATTTAAAAATTAAAATAAAAATTTGACTCATTAAAATACAGTAATGTCGTTTAAACTTAATGCTGACCCATAACAGCTGTATGATCCAATAATAACAATTACAGCACTTTCAAAATCATGAAAGCTATTGATAATTTTATGAAATTTCCTATTAGAAAATTAATAGGAATCCATGTATTGCAAAGAGCTATGTCTGGTTAAAAAACAGGAACAACCAAAAAAAAGTTGTTTTTGCTCGTTATTGCGTTTTTGGCTTATAAGAGCAGTAGAGAACAGCAATCGTCGAATGAATGGAGGGCGGGGCGTATATACAACTAATTATTATTTTCAACAAATTGAGCTAATTAGTCGAGATACGCTGCCACGCTACCCATCGATAAAAAAAAAGATACTTTGTAAAAGAAAAAAAATGTCGGTCGGTTATTAAAAAAACAAAAACAACAAAAAAACCAACAAAAACTACATAATGGCTTTCAACGATCATTTCAAGTAAATTAATGTGCCGGCTGCTAATTAAAGTGACCGTGAATCCATATTTCACTAATTGCGCGTGCGCAAATGATAGCAGACGTTTTTCCCAGCACCTGCCTTGCCTTTTATCGATTATCAAAGTCGGAAACCATTTTCATTAGTCTTAAGCATTCCCTCCCCCCGATCAAAAAGTAAACAAAGACAGAGAATTCATTATCATTAAGCATAATCTTATTAATTGCATTACAAGAACCCCGCAATTTTAATTTTAAAAAAATATATTTATGTGTAAATATGTCTTAATTATTCTCGATCGACGCCCACATTTTAACAAAGGTCCTGGTAGTTTTATTTAAATCTTGTTTTAACTCTATCTGCTTGAGAAAAATTAATTTTAATCTCAGTTGGTAAACCTTCTTTTGTTACCAGCAAAACTTCAAAAAAATTCAGATATTCAGTAGCAAGAAGTTGTTAAAAAAAATAAATAAATTACAATTTCATTCACCTAATAGAAGCGAGCACATTTCCATTCTGAAAATGCATCACATGACTACCATTTCCGCCATTATTTTAAAATTTTCGTGCAAAACCTCCTGAAATTTCCTGTACACGTTTAAAAGCTCACCTGCTCATTGTTTCACTAGCTTTACATAAAAAAACCACAATAAATAACTAAAAAAAAAAAATTGATAGGTAAAAAAAAAAGTAATTTTTTTAAAAAATAAACTACAGCACGCGCTCAATAAAAGTAAAACACAAAATGGTTGACAAGGCAATTTCCTGTAATTTCAGCTGTCCAGGTGAATCCACGTCTCATAAAATAAAGACACGTGGTGTGCTCACACTTTATTTTATTAAAAAATTAAAAAAAAAAAATGACCAGATGAAAATATGTTTTCGATTGAGATCAACAGTTCAAAAATTTATACACACACATAAAAATAAAAAAAATCATCCCCCGAATTTAATTCTTCGACCGAACCAATTTAATAGATATATTTTTTTATATTTTATATATTAAAAAAAAAAAAAAAAAAAAATAAGAGCTCGTGCTCGTCCACGTACTGTATCTTTGAAACGCAACAGAACGTATTGAAGCGTAAACGTTTGCGCTGGTTGGTTGAGTGTACGCGCCAAAGGATACTTAAAGGCAAAACTCTAATATCTCAACGAGAACAAACTTTTTTCTTCGCTGTGTTTTTTTTTTTTTTTTTTTGAAGAAAAAAACAATAAAATGATAAGAAAGCAGCTAATAAAAAAATATAAATGTTAGGAAAAAAGCGTTTACGTGCAAGCGGAGAACGAACTCGCAATTATGGCGCGTGCCGAGGCACTGGTCGTATTCATCCAAGCGTTATGTGTTCACCGCTAGTGGCGCGGAACTAATTACTCCACTAGACAACACACTACTACTACTACCACTACCAAAAAGAAGGAGCACTAAGAAAGAGATCAAGAACTTTTAGAAGAAAAAGTTAACTAATCACAAAATATGATTCCGTCTTGGTAAACAAGAATAACGTTGCAGGTAGCAAGCGCCTCCTCAGAGCACGCACTTTCGCCCTCAAAAATCTAACATCCCCGCCTCCCGGCGTATTACCCGAATATTATCCCAGTAGCAGAATATGAATCAAAATTTTAAATGAAAAAAAAATATGCTCCCTTATTTTTCGTTTAAAGTTATCTTTCGAGTTGACTGCGTTTCCACCCCCCGCCATAAACATAAACCGTGCTGCAGACCCAACGCACTCTCTGCTTCTGTTTGCACCTTTTTCTCACTCGCCCAATTCGGCGGTTCTTAATCACTCATTTATCCTCGACTTCATTTCTTAGTAGTATTACTAAGTTAACCTGCTATTAAGATAATATAATTGAGATTAAAGTAAAACCTGAGCGCGTTTCCCCCCACCTGCTTTTTTTTTTTAAATACAAATTGGTCGTTGACTCGCGCCGAATATGTTAAAAGAAATCGAATCAAAAATTAACGTTTTGCTTCTCTGCATCGCTCATCCATTTCGCAAATATACATAAATTAGCATTTTTACTTAACCATATTATACATTTTTTTTTTTAAAAAAAATAGATTGTCTTCGATAGAGCATTAATTATTCGAACGACCACACTCTCCCTTTTCAACTTTTTTATAATAATAATAATAATAAAATGCAATTTCGATGCTTTAGAACAGAATTATTTAAAAAAAAAAATTAAATGATGTAGAAAATTGCGAGCGTGTTTAGGACTCTCAAAAATGCTCAAAATTTCTTTGTTTTTGAAAAACCGTTAAAACAAACTTTATCTAAAGTGGTGAAGACGAACCGCAGGGTCCGCAAACTTAACAAAACAATTTATTGATGTGCAAGACTCGCAACAAAAAAAAAAAAAAAAGAGGAGGAAGTAAGTGGGAGAGATTTTTTAGAAAATTAATGGTGTCTGTGTTTAAATTGCGAAGAATCCCTGCAGTACATATGCAGTGTGGACTATCAGCAGAAGCCAAAAAGAATAAGGAAAAAACAAAACAAAAGAGAATGGTGGTGGGTGCTACTACTTCACCTTGGAACGTGGTGGAGCTGCGGTCGTAAAAGCCAATGACCAATCCATCACCGATCAGTGAAGTGACACCTAAAATGAGTCCATTACACGGCCCGGACACGAGTTACCTGCGGTGCTTGTTCCTGACATCATCCAGACGACCACCTAACTAAACAAACCTTTCGCCGATTTTAAAGAAAAGAAGAAAGAAAGAAAAAAAAAACAACACGAGTCTCATCTTCCACCACCAAAATTTCCTTACAAAAACAGATAAAAAGAGAAAAAAAAACCCGTAAAATAGTCAAAGTTAAGACATAATAATAATAATAACAATAAAAAAAAAAGTTCAGTGTCTTAAGAAAAAGAAAAGCCGCGTGAGCAATAAGATGATTGAGACACCTTAACTAACGCTGTTGGGGGTTTTTAAAGGTATGTACATTATCAACAAACCTTACATTTGTGAAGAAAAAAAAAAATAAAAGCAACTAAAATCCAGAAACGTAAGATGCGTCGATAATATATTTGTCATCGGCTTGCTCTAGGCCAAAATTGATGACTTTTTCAATCACCATTCTCAAAAAAAAACCTTAACAAATAAAATTCCCCGCTCGTATTCGAACAATTTCACAATCAGATTAACTTTAATACTGTCTTACATGCTGTACAGTATTTAAAAAAATCAGCTTCAAAAACACAAAATCTGAAAACATTTTTGTTTTCAACTCCGATGCAAGAGAAAAAAAACACCCAGCCATTTATTTTAAGGTATTGCCATATTTTAGTACCTGCATCGAAGATACGCCGAATAATAATAATAAACAAAAAAAGCTGTTGTGGCAAACATTCGAAAAAGCAAAGTCAGAAGTGGAAAGTTGTTACATAGTCGAAGGTGGTGAAAACATTCCTGTGGGCTGTATGTATGGCATGCCACTAGAGCAACATTCTTTCAAAGAATCTATTAAGGTATCGAAATGAATAAGTGAGATAAGGGGGAGGGAGGAGATGAAGGCGGGAAATGTGGATGAGAAGAGGAGGAGGAGAAGAGATAAACAACAACAAAAAAAAAACACAGAAAGAAAAACGACGAAGTGATTTACAAAGAAACGACCTTATCGGCCAAACAGGTTAACCAGTCTTATGAAGTTTACCATAAATCAACTCCTTGTAAAGATCACTACTTGTCAAATTGAGAGGAGGGAGGAATAGAAACATATACGCGCATAATAGAAACAGAAAGAGAGAGAGAGAGAGAGAAAGAAGAAGAAGAAAAAAAACAACAACAAAAAAGTGGAAGAAAATAATAATAATAAAAAAATAAACTAAAACGCCATCGAAATTGTTCTTTGTTGTTAGCACGCTATCATTTAGGTGACATTTGGGCCGCCGCATTCTCACATCGGTAGAAGCGCGTTAATTCAAAGTGAGCGGCGATCGGTAGGACAATCGTAAAGAAGCTACCGGTCACCTTCCGTTTCTTTCCTCTTTCCCTCTCTATCTCTCTCCATATAATACACCTGTCCCTCACAGCAAATAAAGCCATTAGACAACAAAGATGTCCATTCGTTGGCAAAATAAATGGGAGCTCAACTCGCGTCCCATCCCTAACTTCACCCAATGACAGGAACGAGACAACATCTTAATTAACCCAAAACCCCCTTCCTTCCGAAATTCCTCAACACAAAAATGTCCCGGAATTACATTATTGAGAGAGAGAAAAAAAAAACCGCTTAAAATTTGACGCGGCAATTTTTAAGTTCAAAAACTTGTACGTGTTTTAACGCACAAAACATCAAAAATTCGATATGCCTTAAATTTAATGCCCAAATAGGATCAAGTCAAATTGGATGTGAAATCAACAGATTTCGTGTTTTTAATTTTATATCCTATTTTTTTTTTTTTTTTTTTTTTGAATTTTACAATTAATTTTTATTATAATTTTAAACTCTCTTCCCATCCCATCAAATAAAAAAATTGGCCAATGATCAGGAAGTTGTGGAGCACGGTAAAAAATGGCGATGTAACCTCGTTTTATATTATATTATCAAACTCCTTATTGAGCTTATCATTAAACTAATAACAAGTTCATCTTCACACTCCGATTGCTAGGTCAACGGAACTCGAAATTAATTTCATTATCACACACATACTTAACCCACCACCGATACATCCCTCATTATACACGTGTCGTAATACGAGTGAATAAAAAAAAATAATATTTAAAAAAATAAATAAATAAATTAACTTACCGGTTGTTCTTAAAATTGTAGACACAATCAACATAAGCGTCGTCACTCGAATGTACATATTTAGAAACGAAGGTAGAAGCAAACTTGAAAACCTAAATCTTCGTCTCCGACCTGTAAATAAAGAATTCCGTAATGTTAATACATCTTTACAAACAACCAAAAAAAGAAAAACGAAGATAGATACAGTATATAAAAAAAAAATTTGGGAACGAGAAAAGAAAATACAAGAAGCTGCATATTTGCTTGCTTAGAATAGCAGACAAATTCCATATGCGCATACCGCGTAATAGTGGGGCATCCAACGCGTCTGCAACACCGGAGAAATATCTCGCTGTTTATACTTCTCCAAAAAAAAAAAAAAACGTAACGCAACGAGCTTGTTTTTTTAAACTGTTACACCCTCGATTACGTTAAAAATTTGAATATCCTAGTATCACCTTTCTCCTACTTTTTCCTCATCCTAGTAGAAAATTTTTTAATCTGATAACACCGTCAGATCGAGCAAAATAATTATTACCAATCTATCGTAGTAGCAACGTGAGAACGGTACGACGAAGAACTAAAGTGGTATTTTTTTTAACCATTCCATTTCCGAATATATAAAACTCTCGAAGTGGCGACGTTTGGAATTTCAATTTGAATTTGATAAGCAGACGCGAGCGTAAATTGAACAAACAAACGTTGTCGCCACTCCAAGCGCCGAAGAGTGGCTCGTCGTCCCCACCCCTAAACCCTACTATTCCGGAGGAGAGAGAAAGACAATAATTATTCCACTCAACCCACGGTAAACACGATTTGCCGTCGATATTACAAAATAAACAAGCATCTCTTATCAATTAACCAAGTTGTCAATAGCAGCTGACGAGGAAATTAAAAAAATTAATTATGCCATAGAACGCTTGCTTAGACACAAGACGCCTGATTTTTACGACTCGCGTCCTCATATTTCTCACCTTAATAAAAAAAAAAAAAACAAGAAAAATCTATAAAACTTGCGCGTAAAAAAAATAATAAATCAGGTGCGAAAAAAAAAATCCCCCAAACTTGCACGTGATTTAAGATGACGCGCCGAGCAAAAATATTTCTCGCTCGCGGAGAGGAAATTATTCAACGTCCGTTAGATTCATTTAATTGCGTAAGGTGCGAAACGTAATGTAATTAGCATAGCATCGTGCGAACACGTGAAAGAAACGGTAGTGTGTAACCGGTGCATGTGTGCTCACAAACCTACATTAGAATGTTTACAAAATACATGTACAAAAAAAAAAAATGCATGACCAGATCACCCAGCCTCTTAAATAAAAGCGTCAACTAACACTGCGCACGCGCGTCGAACGTGCAAAGAAAAACACCTGACAGGTTGCTCATTAAAATTTACAAAAAAAAAAATGAAAGTTTACTTATTTTCTGCAAAATTATGCTAATTTACTATGTTCAATGATTGAAAATCAAAACAAGTATTAATAGCGACCCAAAATAATATTATCAAATCCAATGCCTAGTTTTGAAATTATTTATTTGTGTGCTTCTTCTATGGAAAATGTGTCGGCGTCATTTCCCAGCCAATTCATAAACCCGTAATCGTAATCTAATGATTGGTGTTGTGCACACGCACACACACACACATATACTCCGTAGTAATCTCGAATTAACCTAAATATTGGAGAGAATCGGCGAGAGATAATCAAAGTTGAGGGCGGCGGATCGATGACAACGACATCAAGGCCGGGCCGAGTGGAAATCTAGCGCCTGCTTCCAGTTCCGGGACATGTGTTGTTGGCAAGCGCTAGAAGCGAAACAGAACTCATTCTCTGCACTTGATTTTAATAGGAAGTCTGCGTAATCTAAAAGAAATCCTCCTTCTCCTCCTCCTCATAAGTCACCTGTCTACTGCCATACAATTGCTACAGTAATAAGGTTAATGCTTACATAAATATTTGTTGGGTGTGGTTTGAGTTGCCCAGCCCGCCCCCCACTCCTACAAACCTACGTCGTCTGCTATCAACACCTTAGTTACGCATGCGCTCGTTTCATTTATCATTCTAATCATCGATTTTTATCTTCTCGCACGTTTAAAATAAATAAGTTTAAAAAAAAAGAAATAAAATTCGTCATTTTCATGGGGGAAAAAAAAATATGTCGACAAAAAATCAAATTCTTATAATATTACAGTACCGGTAGTTAATATTTAAACCTGTTTTGCCTCGATCTATGTTTGTAATATGCATAATGCAATGCTATAGTATGTAAATAAATAAAAATGCTGCTGCTAACAAGAAAAAAAAAAAAAAAAGATTAATTTATAGGTAGGATTTTTGAGAAAACTATTTTGAAAAATACCTGCACACAACTTCTTTTTTTAAAAAAAAGAAATAAATAATTCGTCGTTTTATAATAATTATTATTGCTCCTTTAGAGTTTGAACTTTTTGTCTCTTAAAAATTCCATTTGTGAAAAAAAAAAATTGGTTTTGTATTTAAAATTGCACGACGGGCAAAGTTGAGTTTTAACAACTCGAAATAAAAATAATTAAAATTAAAGTCTCCATTTTCTTGAATTTTGTTGCCACCGAAACTATAAATCAAGATCGAATTCTTAAATCTCGATTTAAAATTTCTTTGGCCACGAAATTTTAATTACTCGTAACATTGTGTACGAGTGAACGATGAATAATAGTGAGCACGTGATCAGTGCGAGTGAACCGGACGTTCTTTTAAAAACAAAATCAGGGTTGTTTTTCAAGGGTTACCTGCAATATTTCCCCGCTCCCTTTCGCGCCGGAAGTCGAGTTAATTCTTGACTCGCGTTGTAACCATTAGTATCGGTGGTCCTTGCGGGATTAAACTTGGCTTTTTTCTAACAGTGTGTTTACCGTGTTACAAAAGCTCAAAGGTTAATAGATGGCGCCACTCCATCGCCAAAAATTTTATTAGCTCGTTTAAAAGTAAGGATAATCTATTTAATCGAATTCTGTGCTAATTTCCCAACTTTTTTTTTAATGCTCGCGCATTATGAAACGCCAAACAATGCGTGTTTCAGTTGTAGTAACCCGCCATTTCTATTATGAACCGGATCACTTTTATAGCGCCAACGCAAATATCCGCCATCTACACTATTTCTCATCTTAAGAGTTGGGAATTCAAGTAAATAAAATCCAAAAAAAAAAAAAAAAATAGTTTTTGACTTGTTTATCAGGTGAGAAGAGACGAAAAGTAGTGTGTGTATAGAAGTGAATGGAATAAATAAATAAAAAAAACCCTCAAGTTTCCGGCATATTTAAAACGGCGTAGGTGTTGCTTAGGCGACAAACAACAAATTAAAAACTATCAACATTTAAACATTCCTCCCTCGCAAAATAGAATAATAATAATAAAAAAAAAGCGTAGTTCTCAAATAACAGTAAGTGTAACGTGGACATACATTGTAATGCTAATCATTCTTCGATAAGCCTTTCGAGCGTAAAAAGAGGATAAAAAAAAAATTATCACAAAAATCAGCTGATTTACGACCTCGTCGAATACAACCGCATTTTTTTTTCATTCTCTCTCTCCCCCCATCTTTAAACTATTCGATTAAAAGCAATTATTTATCGCCGACTTAATTAATTGGCTTAGAAATAATTAAATTGTTAAAGATTTATAATTTTGCTTTAGGAATTTTTTTTTAAGTCGATGGCAAACATCTGCTGAATGAGAATCGAATGAATCAATTTAAACATCCAATCAAAACTAATTAATAAAATATTAATGACCATCTTAATGGATCGATCTATAACAATCATAATTAATCAACAAATTCCTATTTTACTTTTTTTTTTTCAAACGATTTTTTTTCTTTTAATGTTATTTTCTTGAAATAAGTGAAAGCGGCATCGCGCCATCTCCATACTAGACTCCCCTCTCTCCTTCCGGTTACGACTCGGCGTTTCATTTGGCAACAATTCAAAATAGCAGAGCGTTTGGTTTCGGGTGGAGTTAGGAACGCGGTAAACGAGCGACCCTGGTGACAACATTTCTTATAAAAATTGCCTAATAATAAAAAATAAAACCCCCCCCCCCCCCCCCCGTTTTTATTATGTTCAAAGAGGAAACCCCTTTCGTAACATTCACGCATGCGCAATTCAACCAGACTTTCTTTCCCTCCCCCCCCCCCAGTAAACTCGATTAAACTCTCGCGCGCTTTATGTCAACACTTAAATCAAAAAGGAAACGGCGTCACCATTATAATGTAATGCGAGCGTTACACAATGTCACGCGTCAATCAATCGACACTATATTATACTCGGTGAACGAAAAAAAAGCGAACCACTAACATTTAAAAAGAGTTGTTCGATCTATCGCACAGAAACGATTTTTAACCGATTATCAGCCCAAAGGGGTTTTTGTCGATTTTCAGCCATAGCAGTTAACTGTGCGGATCTTGTTTGATCTATGGCACAGACCGATTTTGAGGACCGAAAATAGGCTAAAAATCCGTCTCCAAATCGGTCTGTGCAATAGATCAAACAAGATCCTATTTTAATCCAAACTAAAATCCCAATGCACGTGCTGTCCCAGTTAAAAACTGACGTCACAATGACATAATATGCATGCAGCAGACCTGAAAATATGGAATAAATTAATTTGAACAAGTCTTTAATCGATGCAGCAAAAGTCAATGGCGAGCCATGGGTTTCGACGCGTGTGTGGAGGCCGAGAGCCATTTATATAAACAAATAAAATTATGTTCCTGAAAATGAGCAAATTATTCCCCACACATTATTGCAGACGACTCAAATACTGTAGTTCGGTTTTTTTTTTTGGTTCATCGTGTAATAAAAAGTAGGACAACGGAGATAGCCGCAAAAATAACAAACAAACAAATCGATCAAACATCGCACAGTATTAACTCTATAAAAAAAAAAAGCACGCCTAAATTTAAAGATAATACGTGGATATAGGAAGGATGATATTGTGGGTTGTGACATGTCATCAACTCGTGATGAATCTTCACTGATCCGTTTCCATCTCCCTATCCCCACTACAAAATAATACAGTACTTAAAAAAAGAGAAAAAAAATCTCAGTCACCGAAATATTCGTGTAGAAACACGTCGGGCGCTTCAAAATGGCCGCCGTCATAATAAGCCTAGCACATTTCCTGTCTTTCATCCCCCCCCTTTACATGTACGTATTAAGGTAGTTTTCTTAACGCGGTGCTTATGGTCTCCCTTATCCGACCACACCACGGCACTAAGCCTCGGCGAGGTCTACGGAAGAAGGTGGGTGGGAGGGTACAACACGTGCCACACGACTACTAACATTGCCCCATTCCCCCCCTCATTTATCTCCCCCTTCTTCTTAACTTTTATATAATGCTGTTACCAAGGAAGCAGAAATTGAGGGTGGGGGGAAAGAAGAAATAAAAAAAAAAAAAGTCGAGGCTACCGAATAATAAATAAAAGAAGAAGAAGAAAAAAAAAACGGTTGGTTGAATTGGAGGAGGCAGGGCAGGGGGGGCGGGCAGGCGTGGTGGACCTGGGTGATATCTTTAACTGCTGCTACGAAGGAGGAAACATCTGCCCCATCGTTGTCCCTACTCGCGCTTTCAACGAAATCTTCGTTCGAAGAAGGATAGGGAGGTGAGTAGATAGGTGGCAATCATGTCGTTCCGCTTGCGCTTTACTAACCCTCTTTTTTTTTCTCTCTCTCTCTCTCTTTTTCGTATACCCTTCAATGGATGTGTACGTCGGAGTGAGGATGTGGCTGCCGCTGCCGCCACCGCTCATCTTGCTTAAACAACACTTAAATACTACACCTATTCGATAGGAAAAAATATGTATCTAACATTTTACCGGTATTATATATTATTATTATCAGTGGAGATAGAGAAAAAAATATATTATATGAATGTATGCGTCCAATAAGGGGTACAGTATTTTGCTCGCGTGAATGCTGACCGGATAGGTTAATCAACCGAGCGTGTTCAACGAAATGCAATTCAACTCAATACCTTATACAAAATAACAAAAACTTTTAAATAAAAAATATTAAAAAAAAAAAAACAACGTAAAAAAATAATAATGCCGTACGTCATCGATTCCTTTCAACTGAATCAGTATTTTATAAAAGTAATTAAATTCTTCTTAATTTTTTTTTTTTTTGTTAAAAAATTGCATTCAGTTTACTTTCTTCTTCCGCCCACCCAAACAGTGAAAACTAATTTCATTAAAAAGTTTAAAGAAAAATTAAGCAGAGTACTGCACGAAGCTATCAACCCACGTTTATGACAAACTGAGTTCAATTGGATGTTGTGGTACTAACCCAATGGGATGCCTTATATTAACGGGTTGCGTGTCTTAGTAGCTTACAAATACATTACTGTAATAGATAAAAATTAATGTCTGGAATATTATGATTTTATTATACGAATATAATTTCAACTCAAATTTTCCAACTTTTTAGACTGATAGCTTTGCGCAGAACACCGTCCAATTTTATTGTTCTTATTTCATAAACAAACCTCCCGCAGCCTTGAATTGAGAAATAATAATAACAAACAAACCATGCTTTTAATTAGCGCGTGAGACTAACCCAGGCGTCAAAACAATAAAATCTAATACAAACAAGAAAATGAGTCAAGAGAAAAAAACAAGACGTAACAATATAATATTTCAAGTGTAATCGGAATACAATTTTTTGATTATAAAAATTTTCCATTCCTCTGCTTCCCCACCTTTAACCCTACTCGCTCTCTCTCTCTCTCGGCTAATGTACATTTTCATTCACCCAAACTTCGCGTTATTTTTATCAATGATGATATTCTCCCTCATTTCCCCCTCTCTCACCTACTACGCACTACCTTTTTTTTTCGTCCTCCCCATTCAAAAACTACAGCACATCTGATTCCACCCACTCGCCGCCTTACCACCTACCCCCTCAAAAAAAAAAAAAAAAAAAACTCTCCTTTTCCCTATCTAAACACAAACACGTTAGTAGTAACACGCTTGTCCTGTCTATATAAAACGAACGGGGTCTACGTATACAGTAAAATTTCATCAAGCCCAGATCCTTTTCCTGTGCAAATGTATGGACTGTTGTTTTTTCGCCGTACCAACACGTAAATCCGCGGTTGAGAGAGAGGTAAAACGTCATCTCCATAAACCACCGTGTGAAGTACCAATATAAAAAACCACTTTTCTACTTGCAACAATTTTTAACCACTTTATTAAAAAAGCTAGTGTGCGCACGTGTACGAGAAAGAAAAAAAAAAAAAAGAATATAAATCTTAAAAATTGAAAGCGAGTAACTAATCTAATTTTACAAAAAAGCACAACGCCAGATGGTAAAGGTGAGCACGAGTTGAGGGGTACCGGAAAGTCACCGCTAATTTCGTGTACGTGCGAAGGGCATTTCATCAAGTTCAACGATTGTCCTAAGGACGTCTAGTAGTTGTTTTTTTTTTTTTTTTTCCCCCACTCCACTCTTTCTAACACTCCGCAATTCCATAAATAGCTCTCATTAGCTATTTACGACAAACGACAACGACACGAAACCGTTCGTTCCTACGAGAGCACCCTCTCAATTTTTATTAAATTGGGCGAATTGCTAGAGCCTGTCTATATTGTTCGTCATTCAGTCTCAGACAAGACACGCGAAAGATCAATTAATTGGTATATGGAACCCCCCCCTCCCTTTCGGACCCTCATTTTCGACGTACCGTACCCAATCATAATAATAAATAATAGTACATTATATAAATATGAAAGAATAAAAGCAAACTTAATTTCCTTTCGGCTGCTGCTACTGCGGGGCTTTCCGTGTCTGTTCGATGCTCGAGTACATGAAAACACTAAAACAGTTGGCAATATCTCATTGTCCACGAGACGTGACACGCACCGTACGATTGCGCCATATCATCTACTACTCTTTACCCCGGTACATACTCGATTAATCATCTCTTGTTTTTTCCCCCAACCCTTTTTCTAATATCGATTGCCTAACTAGAACTCGCAACCACCCTCACTGACGAATTATTATTATTTCGACTGATGGCTCAACTCTCGAACGGCGTGTGTCGGCCTTGACTCGTGCTCTACCGCTACATTAATTGTTCCCACCACACACATATAGAGTCTGATGACTAAAAGCACTAAAAGTCAATGACTTTTAAATAATTTTTTTGATTATGAAATTTGAATTATGTTCTTTCATCAATAAAATTTTTCGATTTAGCACGTCCTGTATTTAACTCAAAAATGTGATTAACAAACAATAAATACATAAAACTGGAGCTGGCTAACATTAAAAAATTTCTTAGTTGTAAAAAAAAAATATTTATTGAGCATTAAGAGAGAGAGAGAGAATACGGATGAATGAATAAATAAAACAAAAGGTATGCAGCACGTAAGCGAAGGTTTGGGAAGGTAGTGCACTTGTTAACCCTGCGATTCCCCAGAAAGAGCAATGAGAGAGAATGATGCATTATTATTATTAATAATAAATACGAAAACAAGTTGCGAAACATAAACGACATAAAACATGGGATTAATTGTGAGATGGGGGTCATGAGCCTTTGTATAGAGAGAGAGAGAAAGGTAAGTTCTTAATTCACCCACTCGTCACACACAAAAATATTGTTACTACCGCATTCATTATACCGTATACCAGGGAACGACTCTCTCTCTCTCTCTCTATGCATTTTGCGTGTATTCAATGTCAACCGCTACGACAAAACAATAGGATTCCCACTCCCATTCACTAAACACGGAAACACAATCAAATTGTTAAATTCCGATAAACGCGCCGTAATAAAATAAATACTGTATAGGAGAACAAGAAAAAAAAAATTAAATATTATTAAAATAAAATAAGGAGCAATTTGAATGGTAGTAATAAACAGGAGAACTTCCATTAACCGAGTTGTATGGGACCGAAACCTACTTGGATACTCGGAAAACTCTGATTACAGTATTAGAACATTGAAATTATTATAGGAGAGGAAAAAAAGAAGAATTAAAATATTAAAGCACTTACCAAATCCAAATTCTTTAACTAAAATATTCCATAATGAGGTTTTTCGACACATTTTGTGCGCTTGCGTTCTCCTTAAGCAGGACCGGTGGTGACAAGAGTCAGCTGTTACTTCTTGAGAACAATATTCAAACGAGTCACTGCAGTAATTATTATTGATAACCAGATTTGAAGAATTATTCGAATGAGTCGTTCGTCGAATGTCCGAGGAAGAGAGGCACCGAGCCGTCGTCGTGCATAGATGCCGTGGGCACTCGCTGCTGCTGCCGCCGGCTGGGTACAGAGAAGACCGCACAACTCGGCTCATTCCTTCCTCACCGACCGCGTTAAACACCGCATCGGCGGCGGCTGCCTCCTCGTCGAATCCATCGTCGGTGTCGGGGCGACTTTTATACGTCGTCGGAGTTTGTTGAAAATTATAGTTTACGAATGTTTTAACTTTATTATTATGATTACCAAGTGAAGTCCTAATCGGCAAATTTTGTCCACTCCACGTTACGGATTCAGCCATCATCATATTAAGAACATGCGAACGCTGAATTGATCGATGGCCTGAATATCTTTTTTTTTTTTGGTAAATGAAAATAGAAAACAAAATAGAATTAAAATTTCAATTAACTCTCGTTAATTATAAATAAACGATGATGAAAATACATAATAAATCACACTGTGAGCCCCGATGATACACACCATTTAACCAACACCTTTTTATAATTTATATGAAACCCCAAAAAACCGCACCGAAATATTTAACAAAAAAAAAGTAATAAATATTTAAATAAATATCCGTTTAATCCGAAGCGTAAACTCCAAAAAAATAATATCCAAGAAATTAATTAAAACGATGTTATGAAATCCAGACACACACATACACAGTCTAACGACGAAGCACAAAAATTTTTTTAACAAAAAAAATACAACAAAAAACGAGCAGCGAAGGTTAACCCCGACTACCTTCCATAACATCTACCGAGTGAGTGATTGAAAGGAATGGAAATCCCCCAGCGCATTTCAGCTGCCACCGCTCACTAGCGAAAGGCTTAGCGTAAGAAAAGCGCAGTTCGAGAGCGCTCTCCAAAAGAAAGACGCGAATGAGGGTGGCGCCCTCTACGTACTCGGTGACGAAAACAACTTCAAAAGAATTATTATTATTGTTGGCAATGGAAGAATAATCTAAGACCTTCATAAATTTATCTAGATCCACTCCATTTTTATATTATATGTAATATCATTTTAAAAATGAGGGGAAAAAAACAAACATTTATATTAAAACTTTATTAATTCATAAATACAATTAATTAATTATCTGCAAAAATTTTGAATTATAATTTTGGTAATTTCGTTGCAGTTAAAATAATTTTAAATGGAGTCATAAAAAATGTTAAACAGCAGATAATACTGCAGTAAAAATGATAAAAAAGGAAATGCAAATTAACTTTTTCGAGTAGCATGCATTACTTTTGGAATGTAAACAATGATAAGTATGAAAGGAAAAAGAAAAGACCGCGATTATACGAGCAATAACGATAATTTGTTTTAGCTATCATAATAATTATCCAATTCGACACAAATCTTTACATTGTATACCTTTTTTAAACCCAGCATAAAGTTCGAATAATTAAGCTTCTACAATATTAACCGGTAAATTCGTGTCAAATTTTATCACAACGTTATTTCACTTTTTTTTTCTTGAGCAACATTTTTAATATATAAACGCATATAATTTAATGTGTATATTTTTATTTCCCAAAAAGAAAGCGAATAGAAATTAGTTTGACAACATTTTAAAATTTGGTCGCGGGCTTAGAAGAGCTAATCGGCTGGAGAACCTGTCTGGCAGTGCTGCCTGCACCCACCCGCCAACTTAGCCCGTACGTTCAACAGTGTTGTGGAGTGGACGTGCACCAACCACTATAATATTATTCTGCTAACACAAGTGAAACATGTGGCTGAACACGGAACAATTTCTTATAAGAAGTCGCTGGCTGCTGCTGCTTTCAGGTGGCCAAATGACGAACATAAAGTCATCGGTGCAAAACCACACATCCACATTGAAAAGAAAACTCTTTCTTACACGCACTTCCCCCCAAATGTTTACGCAACAAAAAAAAAAAAAAAAAGAAACACACACACACGAAACATTCCAAATATATCTAACACTGTTTCTTAATTGTAGTCATGCGCAACACTCGTTCTAATTGCACCAATTCACAAGGTACTGGTTGCAGACGTGACACATGGGTGGCACCAAAAAATATCAAATTCCAATACATGAACATTTTTTTCCGAAAAAAAAAACATTTTTTTTTTTAGATAAATTAAATGTCTAGTTACAATAAAATAACTACCGGTATCTGTACAATAAAAAAAATTTATCGCTTTTGGTAATAATAATTTTGCTGTAAAACTATTAAAATGTAATTTTATCTTGCAAAACTCATACACGGTAAAAGAGTACCCTCATACCCTGTACTGTCCTTCGTGGGTGCGGACTCAAATTTTTTCAAATGTACTTAATATTGTTCAAGTTATGTTTAAAATGGTCAGGAACCAAACCAAAAAAATTATCTTTTTTTAAAAAATATAGTAATTTAAATTGGAGAAGCAATTTTTTTATACCGCATTGTGTTAAATATTGCCAATTCTGCTAACAAAATTCAAAATTATGTAAATCACATGAATAGTGCAACCTGGATTCTCCGGACCTTGATTATCCGGTCATGTTCTATGAGGAAATAGTTTTTAAAAAAATGAGAAAAAAGTGGTCTAAAATCGTGGTGGTCATTCATTTTGTATTGTTTTTAACATTGTTTCTATCTTTTCTATAAGTCTAGATGTATTCTCGCTTTTTATTGAAATTTAAACAAATTCGTGCAAAAATATGAGTGCTTTTTTTAATGCGATTTGATTATCCGGACCACCCTTGACATTCAATAGTCCGGATAATCGAGATTCTTCTGCATTGCACATGAAATTTTTAGCATTGCAATTTTTGGCAAATCCGGTTTCGACCCGTTCAGGATAAACTAGTTTGGACTAGGCAAAAATAGTTTAATTTGATTAATGTGTTTAAGTTAATTATTGTGTTAACATTGTATCATTTTCTGCTTACATTGAAATGCAATTGACATGGGGAAATGCAGTAAATGTACAGCCCAAAAGCGCATAAATATCCAATGCAATGCTTTTATTTTTATTTTATCTGCTTATTTTTTTCCCCCCCATTAGCAACTATCAAAAGTTTAAAGTTTGCATTTATGCGTTTTCGTTTGTGGATCGAAGTTGACATTAATTTCAAAATAAGAGTTAGATAAGTTAGACTTTTTTTAAAATTGAAATTGTAAATCTCGAAAACAAAAAAAAAAGTTTGGGAAGAAGAGCCTAAATAGAGGTTTAATAGCAACAAAAAAAAATGTATGTTTATTTATGAAAAAGAAGATGATTCATATTAAAAAGAGTAAAAAGACGAGAGAAAAAGAAGAAAAAAAAGTTCTTCCTTCCTTCACTCTGTTCTTTGCTAATACACCCCACGAAGTTCACGACATTTGAAATGTACGTACAGGAAGACGATGAAACATGATAACGAAGACAGAGAAAAAGAATTGTGGCTGTCGCGATGCTAATACAAGCACACACACGGCAAACTTATTGAAAACTCGCGCAGTTTTTTTTTTTTTTTCATTTTTCTCCTGTATTTCCTTCGCATAATATTTGACAATATAAATAAATGTCCCGTGCCGAGTCGTGGCACGTGGTAAATCACCATGCAATAAACAATAATATTGCAACCGGAAACTTAAAAGATTTTCATTTTTCTCTTTATTGCGAATAAGGCACCACAATTGACAATAGATACGGTAAGGCTAGTGTGGCCACCCAACACTATCTCTCTCTCTTTTATAAAAACAGTTACGTTAATTACAAATTTAAAATAAAAAATTACCTTGATCTCTTTTTCCCTCTCCCCC
>JAQGAZ010000159.1:0-91025 GCA_034692225.1 Polydesmus complanatus
AAAAAAATTACTCCTACTTTAACTGCTAACTTCAAATTATTAATTCATTACTATTTCATTATTAACCGTTAAATAATGCTATAACCACAATCAAACATTGAACGTCGAGAGAGCTGAACAACGTCAACAAAATCTAGAACAAGATCTAGAACAAAATCTAGAAACAATGAAAAAGAAGACAAAAAAATTTAAGATCTAAGTATTGATTTTTCTATACCGTACCTTAAATGCAGGGACATAATTTCAGGATTTTTATGAAGGGAGAGGGGGGGGGGGAGAAGTAGGCAAAAGCAAAACTTTGAAATTCTTTGGTCCCGCCACTGGGAAAAATAGGAAAAATTTTTTTAGATAAAACAGCCAAATTTCGCCGGTTTTTAGCACCTTTTTTACTTGAAAGCGCGGTTTAGTTTCAAAAATCGAAAAAAAGGACAGATTATCGAAAAATAGAATATTTAGGTGAACACTTTTCGAGGAAGGACAGAACCTAAAAAAAGAAGGACGTTTGGTCACCTTAACGTATGCAAATTCAACGTCTTAATAATCGACCTGCATATCACCACCTTGCTTTTTTTTACGATCCAGAAATTCAATATCATACAACAATATAAACATTTTTTGACATTAAAACATACAGTAGGCCCTATTTATCATTATATTCTTTTTATTTAATTTTACTTTCAATTACTGTACTTTTCATAACTAATAAGCCACAGCAACGCGGGGCCGGGTACTGCTAGTGATGTATAAAAAAACCAAAAAAAAAAAAAAAAATAAGACATCTAAAAAAAAAAACGGAACGGGAAAGGTGGGTCGATGGCCCTCTGCTTTGGAGGCTGCCCTTCCTCATCTTCCTCTCGAAACTTCACTATCAACATGAAATGGAAACTATGAGATTGCACAAGTTTTTTTTTTTGAAATAACGATTTTTGATTTCGAAATTGTGAAGGCTGAACAAATGAAATTAATATTAATTTTGCGAATGGGTGAACTCTTATCAGATGGTTTGATTATCTTATCGAAAGAGTCGATACAGGTGAATGATATGCGCAGGCGTGTTCCTCATTTCACATTAAAAACAAAACAAAAATGTCTTCGAACGAGGCGCAGAAGTATTTCAGGAACCAAAAGTTCTCCAAGATCAATGGGAATTGTGTTAAAAAGGAAAAGAAGTTCAAAGACCCGCAGTTCCTTCCGGAAGTGGCTCTTAGAGATAAGAAGTTTGCAGGAGTGGAATGGAAGCGCCCCACAGTCAGTATTATGACACACACACGTATGTACCGTATATCAATCAAACTTTTATTACTTTGACAGGAGATCAGCGCCCGACCGAGATTAGTAAGCGAGAGACTGAACGGATCAAGCGTCACTCAGGGACAGTTGGGCAACTGCTGGTTCGTGGCCGCTTGCTGCTCGCTGGCCCAAGAGAAAGATTTATGGAAAACGGTAAGTAAGCACATAAAACTTTGGAAAGAATTAAGAAAAGTTTGCTTTTGGACAATTGGCCTTCGGTTTAATGAATTTCTGGAAATAATATTTGGAGGGTGTAACCCAATTGTCCCTAAAAACCACGTAATTACGGTATTACGAATATAATATCGATTGCCTATTGCCTATAGGTTGTTCCTCATCAAGAGGCGCAAGATTATGACCCCGATAAGTTTCACTCGGGGGCGCTGGAATTCCGCATTTGGCGTTTCGGCCGATGGATGTCCGTGGTCATTGACGATCGTCTCCCCACCCGCCACGGATCTCTCGTTTTCGCCCACTCTAAACACCCCGACGAGTTCTGGTGTTCGCTTCTGGAGAAAGCCTACGCCAAGTACGTAATTACCATCTTAGCTAATTGGCTACTCCAAAATAATTGCAACCGAAAATTTGCAAAATTTTTCTTAAAAGTTAGACCTGTATCAAAACCAATTTGCTTTAAATTAATGCTAATTAAGGGTTAAATCAAAGTTAATTGTTTCTAATGCGTTTGTTCAGACTGTTCGGTTCGTACGAGGCTCTGGATGGGGGTAACCTGATCGACGCATTAGTAGATTTCACCGGTGGCTACGGAGAACGATTGGACCTGGAGGAAGAAAACGTGCGGACAGATGATCGGAAGCGAGCCGCACTGTTCGAGCGGCTGAGAGAACAGAAAAAGCACCACACTCTCATGTGTTGCGCTCTGGGGGCTGGGACCAAAGCCGAGGAAAGAGAGAGTCAAACTCCCTTAGGCTTGGTTAGAGGCCACGCCTATTGCATTACTGACGTGCGCTGCGTGGACATCAAACGCACTGGACTGTTCGCCGTCTTCAAAGGCAGCAAAGAAAAGCTCAACATGATCCGTTTGAGGAACCCCTGGGGCGAAGTGGAGTGGAAAGGCCCCTTCAGCGACACCTCCGACGAGTGGAAGAAGATCACCAAGCATGACCGTGAAAAGTGCGGCCTCACCTTCGACGAGGATGGAGAGTTCTGGTAATTACATTCGTTTAATTAACTAAAATAAAACGCATCGAAAGAACTTAGTTAGCAGTTTATTCTCCTCCCGTTAGTCAACAATTTTTCTTACGAACAAAAACATAATTCCATTTAACTCTTTAAATATAATTAGGCCTATTATACATCGCACTCCTGAGAATAATAATAATTATTGTAAAATGATTGTCTCAGTTCAGCAAGATTTTCACGCTGACAACTCGTTCCAAATATCGGGTAAAACTTGTTTTCTTTGCTTTAAAAAGTTGACTTTAATGCACCAAACACGTCTGGGCACGTAAAACCAAAGTCCATTCAATTACAATCCGCGACTTGAAAATGTTGTTCTTAAAATATTCCTCATAAACAAACTAATTTAAAACAAATTAGATAACATAACTAAATTGGAAAATTCTAAATTGGATGATAATAATTTGAAACATTTAATTTAGATTAAAATAATTAAGTCAAAATTGCTGAATCTCATTTAGATTTCGTAAAATCTAAGTTTTACGACGGAATTAAACCGAAGATGAGTTGAATGCACAGTTTTCTTATAGGAAAAAGTGTTTTTGTAACGATCAATTAATAATTGAAAATGATGACTTCGGGATCTGAAAATGCATGAGTTATACTCATCCCGCCCGCAGCCACTCGAAAAATGACTAGACTAGAGTCGCTCGGGGAGGCAACTGTCTGATTCAATTATTTTTTATTAACTAAACAAAAATTTAAAGCATCAAACTAATTTAGAAATTCACAAATAAGAGGCTAAAATTATTCTAAATGAATAAAGTTTATCGCTGCCACTGTACTCACTTTATTTCAATCGGTTGCAGACTTAAAATAATTTTTTTTTTTAAGTAAAGCTTAAATAAAAGTCATAACTCGTTTCGTGGTAATTGAATATAGATTTAAACCGAGGTTTCGGTGTTAATCTCTGTTCCAATTACCCTGAATCCTCAAATTTTCGCAGTTGCATCTTTCAAAAATAAATCTTTGGCAATAGATTAAAATTATGGCGCTATGCATTTTCGCAATTATTTCTTTCGAATAACTTTAACAAATCATAATATTACGTTATCTATGCTCTAAAATATTGGTCAAGAAATGTGAAAAATACGTCTTTAACATAATACGGAGTAATTATTATAAGTGGTTTCCTAGGCGAAACCAGATTTGGGGAATATAAATAAATTTCAAACTGAAGTTCATAAATTAAATCTGGTGTTATTAATTTTATAAATTAAACTTTTGTGTCGAAATTTTAATTTTTCTTTCAAATTAAAAAAAATAATTGAGTCAGAACCTCCCCGAGCGACTCCTAGTCGAGAGTCGCTGCGAGTTGGGATGAGCATAAGTCATGCATTGTCATATCCCATATTCATCATTTTCAATTATTGATCAGTATATGACCACTACTGAATTCGACAACCCTTCCACAAAAACACTTTTTCCTATAAGAAAGCCGTGCATTCCACACGTCTTCGGTTTAATTCCGCACTAAAACCCAGATTTAACAGAATCTAAATGCGATTCAGCTGTTTCAACGCAACTATATTAAGCTAAATCAAATGTTTCAAATTATCCTTCAATTTAAAATTAAATTAGATTCAATGTTATATAATCTATTTTAAAATTAGTTACTCGTTTTTGACGAATTTTAGAAGAAGAACAATTATTTAGGGCGCAGGTACGTGAGACAGTGACCCCATATCGACATCATAGCTAGGCGCCCTTTTCAAATAAACTTTGCTTTGTTTTACTTTTTCAGTAAGCTATAATTACAGTACTGTATACCCTTGGGAACCGTTTCGCCATATTTTTTAAGTCAACTATTAAAACCAAATTATTTAGTTTTAGGTTCCAAAAACCAAAATTAATAAACGGCCGTGCCACATCTCAACTCTGATAATTCTCGCAATTTAATGAACAATCCTAAACGCTTAATTCTATAGACTTCCACTATAGAGTCCACTAATCCCACCAATTGACTTTTCAGGATGACTTTCGATGATTTTTGCCGGAACTTTAGTTCAGCCAGCGCCTGCCACTTGGTCAACACTTCCTGGTTCTCCTTCTCTCAAACCTGGAACGAAGCTCAGTTCTACGGGTCTTGGTCTGTGGGCCCCGAGGCTACGCCCACCGACCGCTCAGGGGGCTGCGCGAACCACCCCACCACCTTCCTCCGCAATCCTCAGGTACAAAATACACTACTCTGTTAATCACGCGCATTCTTCTTTGCTGCTCATTTTAATTTTCATTTTGAGCATTTTTTATTAAAACACCGGCGCTTTTAAATACGATTTTTGATCCGAATTTTTGAGGGTCTTGGTTTTTCCAAAAAAAGGTCCCAAAAAAAGCACTGGCTTTTAATTAATCTTCTATAATCAATTAGTTGTTTTTAATTCCCAATCCGTGCTTAGTTCAGCGTGGATGTGCGTGCCGATAAAGACGAGCTGATGGTTATGCTGCAGCAAGGAGCAGGCCGGGAAGAAGAGGCACCGGCGCCCTCCAAGTCCAAAAAGAGAACTTCCACTTCCGTTGTCGGGAAAAAGAGGAAGCCTAACAGCATCGGATTCCACCTCTACAAGGTAACATATTGTTTTTACTGCTCCGCTCACTTCTCTCCATCACACAAAAACCAAAACAAAATGAACTGATTTTTGGCAGGTGGAGTTGAACCGGAAGTTCCGTGTGCACAGCGTGTGGGAAAGTTCAGTGGGCAGTTGCACTTACATGGCCAGCCGCAACGTGTTCAAGACTCTAGAGTTAGCCAAGGGCCGCTACCTCCTTCTGCCAACCACTTTCGAGCCTGGTCAAGCGGGACAATTTGTGCTCCGGATGTTCACCAAAACCAACGTCCACTTCCGGTACTTATCTAAGTCGCCGTGTTATTAAACCGCGCACGATTAAAAATACGAATTACATTGTAGGGAATTGACCACCGAATGTCCCAAACAGCCGCTGCTTCACATTTTCTCCAAGTATCGCAGTGTGAGCAGCGTTTTAGTACAAGAAGGACACAACATCAGCACTGGAAGTGAAGGTTGGTTTTGTTATTAATTTTAAAAGTTCACTTCCTGCACGTGTTCAACATTTACATACTACACTGTACAGTAATAGGAAAGCGTGTAGGCCAAAATTAATGTTCAGGGTGATTAAATAGATATTCAAATCGATGACTAGAATAATTATTACTTTATTGGGCTCCATAAATCATTGTATTTAGGTTTGCCGAGAAATTTTAACAATAAATTATTAATTTAAGACTGTCGCAACCGATTGAAATTGCGAATGGAGAAAAACTTTTATTCATTCTAAATTTTTGTTTCATTAAAAAAAAAAAATAATTGAATCAGAACCTCCTCGAGCGACTCCTAGTCGAGAGTCGCTACGAGTTGGGATGAGCATAAGTCATGCATTTTCATATCCCGCATTCATCATTTTCAATTATTGATCAGTATATGACCACTACTGAATTCGACAACCCTGCCACAAAAACACTTTTTCCTATAAGAAAGCCGTGCGTTCCACACGTCTTCGGTTTAATTCCGCACTAAAACCCAGATTTAACCGAATCTAGATGCGATTCAGCTGTTTCAACGCAATTATTTTAAGCTAAATCAAATGTTTCAAATTATCCTTCAATTTAAAATTAAATTAGATTCAATGTTATATAATCTATTTTAAAATTAGTTACTCGTTTTTGACGAATTTTAGAAGATGAACAATTATTTATGACGCAGGTAGGTGAGACAGTGACCCCATATCTTGGGCATCCTTTTCAAATAGACTTTGCTATTGTTTTACGTTTCACTACATACACTTGGGAACCAGTTTTTTCAAACTGCATTTTCACCATGGTAAAGAGCCGAGATAAAATTTAGTGAATTTTTGGAATTATATAACTGTTTTATTTGGGGTTTTTTTTTTTTTTTTTAAAAAAAAAGTAGAACTAGAATTTAGAACTGTTGAGTGCTTTTAAAGTTTACGGTACATGTATAGCAGAAACTTTTAAAATATTTAATCCAGCACTCGGTTTGTTTATTTTATTTTTAATGAGCTTCCTTCGATCTATCAATAATATTTATTGAGTTTGATTGTTTTAATACTTTGTTAGCCGCCCACTTGTATTTTGTACTGAGCAGCGAAGGAGAGAAGGTGAAAGGGCACGTGAAGAACGAGGGAACTAGTCCCAAGTGGAATCAGGCGGCCATCTTCTACCACAAATCCACCGCTCCGAAAATTAAAATCCAGGTAAGTGCGTGTCACGTGTAGCTTAGCATTAAAATGGTGGGCTGATAACTAGTTTGAATTTAGGTTTACAACAAAAAGGCTATTCACGATGACTTGGTGGGCGAGGGCACTTTGGACATCCCACCCAAGACAGAGGACAACAAGAAGAGCGTAATACGAGTCAAACTCAACTTACGACACGATAAAAGCAACAATCGCTCGAGTGAGATTTACGTCATTCTCACCAAATCCAAAAATTTAAAACAATTTTAAAACTAAATATTTTTTTATCACATTTAATATAAATGACTGCGATAATTTTTTTTTTTAATCCTTTAAAGCTTATTTTGTCGAATACAAATTGTAATTGAATAAAAATTAGCATTTGTTGACCGAGAAATAAATATTAAAATGTAACTTACCGAGTACTGTCACCATGGGAGGCCTATTCCTGGCGTTCAACCTCGTAGACATTTTTCAATTTCTTTCAAAATGTAGAGGAATACGATAATCCTTTTAAAGAGATAATCCAGAAATTTTAAGCGATAACACCAGATTACGCTAATTTACGCGTAGAGAATTCCAAAATAAACTTCTTCAAGTTCACCAGAGATTCCAACCTTTGACCCGCTAATATTATCGCGAGGCACGGTGACGTCATCTCCCGCCACAAGCTGAGAGCGCTTCGAAGCTCAGCGAGAGCACAATCACGTGACTCATTTACGGGGAATTTCCCTGTAAACAAACTTCTCGCATCGATTTTTGGCACACAAACACCATTGAAATTGACGCTAAAAGATAATTCTTTTTTAGTTTTTAACAGATCCACCTAAACCTAAGCCCTTATTCCAGTAAGTTTATCGCAAATTAAGTAGTGCTACTATAGAAAATTCATTTGATTAAATGTAGGCCTACCCCAACCATAAATATGTCATTGAAAGGGCTCTAATTTAGCATACATTTAATATAAAATTAGGTTCTGAACAGGAATTCGTTTCATTTAATAAAATTCTGATAATTTCGCTTTACGTGGCGTTGTTGAAGAATTCGTTTTATGGACAGAACTTGATAATTTCGTTATGCTCAAGAATTCGTTCTTCTCGGGTTCGTTATATCAATCAAAATTATTCGCAAAAATAAGAAAAAAAAACATGTTTATTGAATAACTTGGTTTAACATTTTTTTTTTTTTTTTTTGAATCCGTGACATGGACATGCACTGACCAACTGACCACTCGCACTGACCAAAACGCACCACGTGACGTCACGTCGGTAGGCTAGGTAAAAGTATATCTACACGTATGAAACGCCGCGAAAGAGTAACGCAAGAGAGGAAACTTAATTGAAGAGCAGCGTGAGAAGGATAGGGGAAAAACATGCACATCTGGGCCCAGGATTTTAAAGAAACGCAACAGGCTAGAACAGGAGAATAACGAGAGGGGGGGCTCAGTCGCGGAGGAGGGTCTGCCTGTCCGCATGCATGTCTCGGCTCTTCTTTCATTATTATTTTTTAAAGTCTCTCTCATACAACAACACAAGAGTAAAGAAAAAAAAAAGTCAGTCACAAATCGAAATCAAAAAGAGATAAAAATAAAGTTTTATGGAATGCCGTCATAAAAAAATAATATTCGCAAAACGCTCACTAAACTCGACTTGATCGCCACTAAACCACGTTAAAACGTCCATCAAAAACTCATAAATAGATCCAACGCTAAGCTTATTCAAGATTAAGGAACACCAAAAAAAAAATAATAATAATAATAAATTAATAAAAATAATAAAATAGAGAAAGGACAGCAAAGTTTAAAACTACCTCAATAAACTAAAAACTACACTCATTAAGCCAAGAATTGACTTGAGTTGGTGTAATATCCAAGCCAAAATCTTAAAAATTGTTGCAAAATTAAAAACCGATTAAATATTTACACGCGGGCGGCCACACACATGACTTTTTTTAGCTATTCAATGACCAGTAAAGATGATATTTTTAAAAAAACAATGGGTCTCAGTGTTAAAAATTAGTTGTTTCTGAATGTAATGGGCTTTTAATAGGTTTGATGATTGTTTTTATTTGTGATTTTAGCGAGGCTTTCTTAAATGTTATTTATTATTTTTTTTTTTTGAGTTTATCGAACACTTTATCGATGAGTTTATCGATGACTTTAAAGTCTAGTAAGTGCATTTGTAGTAGTTTTTAAAAGCGGTTTAGTAAAACTTTTTTTTTTGGTGTTCTAAAATCTTGTACAGCTTGCAAAAAATAAAAATTCTCGTAGTTTAATAGCTGAATAAGTCGAAAATTAAAGAATCGTTTCGTCCTTGGATTTCGTTATACCGGCGTTCCGCGCGGGCGCAGAGCGTTTTTCATACGTCCAGCACCTTAAAAACGAGAGAGAGAGAGAAAAAAAAACCAGTTGGAAAGAACGTACACTTACCGTACGAATGAAGAGAAGCATTATTTATGAATTAATTTTTCCTAAAAGAGCACACACTAAACGCGTCATTTGGCCCTAATGAAAAATTAACCGAGAGACAAGAGAAAAAAAAGAGAACTTAAAAAAGTTCCACGATTGTTTTTTTTTTTTTTTTGTTCCAGCAAACGAAAAAAAGATCTTCGATTGGTCCGACCAGGGTTCTTGTTGTTGTAGCAGACGATTTTAGTTGGAGGAATAGATGGGAGATGGAGAAAAAATGATCGGAAATGAAGTTAGACCACCGTGTACCGAACATTGGATGTTGCGCGTTAACCGTCTTCTTTCGGAGGAGTGAACCAACCTGTTTAAATAAAATTAAATTTTCATTAAAATATTCTTCGGAGATAATTCGAGACAACAGCGAAATAACTTAGCGTTAATAGAAAATTCTGGAGTGAAATATCGATCAAACTTTTTGAGATACCGGTAGTTATAAAAGTTGCATATAATTTATGTAGGGTCAGAATGGGACAGCGAAAACCAAACTTTCTTAGATAAAAGAAAGGGGGTGAAAGATTTATGAACTTTTTGGGTACCGGTACTTAAAAAGGCGGGACAGTAATTTTAACTTTTTTCTCTTCTCATTACATAGTATGTTACATGTATTAAATTCTTAATAAAGCCTTAATTTGTTAATATATATCAAGAATTTCAAAAATCCAAAGAATTCACGTTCAGAAGGCCTAAACAGGTTTAAGACAAGAGCGGTTCCACAACGAATGAGTTTAACTCCACCACTCAAGGATTCTATAAGGTCATAACCGACGAAAATAAAATTAATTACCGTTTTTTTCGTGTATCTGGACGAGCGATTTGAAGGACTGCTGGGCTTTGGATAAACTGTATTGACCTTTGGTCGCTCCGAATTGGATACGGGCTTTTCCTTTAACCAGGGTCGCTGCGATCTGCATGATGATGGCCTCCACCGTGTACGCGCTGCTCCAACCCTGAAACACACGGATACAAAAAAAAAGCCAAATTCAATAACACAATCCGGAATCGATAGGTGTAACTAAAACTTTACTTCCAACCATTTAAATGAGGTTTTTTTTTTCTCCATATTTTTTTTGTGCTGTACAGTAATATTTTCCCTTAAAAAACATTGCCGAATTGACCTTGATTTTATGTAAAACGCACTAATAAAATGTACTTTAATGAGAAGTTTACTATGAGTATTTACATAAACGCAGTTCACGGCAAGAAATTCAGCAACACAAATGAACTAAACAACAAAGCTAAAATCGTTTAGTAAACTTAGAACGTTAGTTTTCCATTTTTCCTCAAAAAATGTTGACCGTAACTTTTAACTCCTTCTAAAAATATGTTCAAAATTTCAGGTTGTAACCCACCTGTTTGGTGAGGAGTTCCATGCAGATGGCTCCTCCGCCCAGCACGTAACCTCCGCTGATGGTAGGTTGAACAACTCTCACGAAAGGGGGTTCAAAAGGGTAAGTCTCCTAAAATCAAAAGCACAATTAATTTTCGTTCCAAAATAACGCTCCCCACACACTAAAAAAAAATTTTGTTCAAACTTTAAAGAGCATATTGAGGAGGATGTGGTCGCGGCCTTCCTTCTCCTTCAACAACGTCAGATCGTTGTGGAGAGGGCTGTCTGGATCCACATTCGTCAGTCTAACGTTCCATTCGTATAGACTGTCATTCACTAATTCCACACTGTAAAATCCTTCTCAAGCCCATCAAAAAATAAAATGTATTAGTAATGCGCGACCATTATAGATAATTATTATAGAATGCACGAGTAACATTATTAAAAACCAGCTCACTCAATTAACAAAAAACCATTATTGCCGATCAGTATTCTCGAATTTTCGTTGAATATGAATACGTTGAATATTTTTTTTCAATTGTAGCGAAAATATGCATTGCATACACATGAAACTATAATTATGCAGATAACACTAGTCTTTTAAATACCGAATTCAGATCATTAATTCTTAAATCTATTATTATTAAGAGTCACTAAGCTTTTGTTTTTACCTCTGAATAACCCACGCTAAATTATAAATCAACAAATAGTTAACTCCAAAAGTCTTCTTCTAAACTTAAAAACAATGGTTAAACCATTTTAAGACACTAATTCATAAATTATACTTATTAAACAAAATAACCACTGACTACAATTTTATAACTCTCCCATAGATCATAGGCTAATGAGTAAATTATGAAAATAATAATACATGAACTATAAAAATATAATTGGACTAAACGGTTTCTAAAGAAAATATAATTAGTGAGCGCAATTTTCTTGAGTTTAGTCATGCGTTCCCATAATTCAAGTTAGATGAAACCTTTCTTAAAGCTGTCGGAGCGGTAAACGTCCCTCAGTTCTTTCATGAGTCTGTCAGTGGCTTGAACCGAACCAGTCACGGAACCTTTGAGATAATCTTGTCTCTGGTTCTGCCGCAGCCTCTCTAAAGTCGCAAAGTGTTCACTACTAATGTCGTCTTCTTTTGTCTTTTCCGACGTTTTACTAGTAATAATATTATTTCAACTTTTAAGATTTGTTTTCTTTCGATTTTTGGCTCCCTCAATTAAATATAAAATTATCAAAATTTACCTGGGAAAGTCTTCCATTTCTATGTGTAAATCGTCTTCCGCGTCATCATCCTCGTCTTCCGAACTCTCTTCCATCGCCTCCATCTCAGCCTGAAAAACATTGTAGAGAAATAAATGTAAGATTGGTAAAGATGCGGAAGAATCTCCTTTCAAATGACCAACAAAAACCGCTGAGCAAGTATTATTATAGATCAATTGTTTGAACCCCCTTTTATTTCTCAATGTTTTTCGACATGGCATCAGATTTATTTTAGATCCGATTTCATAACGCGCAATTTCACATTAAGTATAATCGAAAAATTTTCAATTGAACTTAATCTTGTTTCAACAACTCATGCTTGTAGGAATAGCTGAGGAGCTTCAAAATAAATTTGCATAATCAATTCGATTAAACTCTAACCGAAATAAACAAAATTCATCTGTTCATTAATTTTGTAACTAGTTAAATTTTTATAAATTCTTCTCGTTTCGGGAAAAGCCTTTAAACATATTTTTTTTTAACTATAAATGCCAGCGATTTTTGGTAGTTGGTTCTATTATTAATTGGGGACTAGTGAAGAGCAAAATGTGTTACTGGAAAAATAGGCATTATCTGCAAACGATCCAAGTCCGGTGGTTCAGGAACACTATGTTGCTGGCACATTTCTCGAATTAATATTCCCACCTGTTGTAAAATCTAAACGGAGAAAAAAAAAGAGAAGATTAGTGCGTGTGACAAGAAGAGAAACATACGGAACAAGAAAATTATACATGATTATCTTTGCCAGAAGTGGAACTAAGGATGTGCACGGCGTTGGCAATGGTCATGTCCTCGGTCTCGGCGAACCACACAGGAGGAGTCGAAGGGTAACTCTCCTAAAAAAGCAAAACAATAATTTTGTGCCTTAATTTCATGAATTCAATCATGCAGTAACAATAAAATTTCGTAAACATCTTTCAGCCATTAAAATTGGGAATTTTTTCACCTTTAAAAACATTGCATTTTTTCCACCACAGAATTTTTCATCACCTCATTTTCATTTATCGGTACTCGAAATACCGGTAATACAATTCCTCAAAAAATTGCCTTTTTTTAATCAAATAAAAAGTCGCACATGTATTTGTATTAAATTTGATGCTGTATTCATCCTAAAAATGCTTCTCCCCTCCCTCCACGTGCAATTTTAGGACCATGCACCCTCTATGAGGGACCTCAAATTGAGTGTAATAAGTAGAAAAAAAAAGAGCAAATTTGCATATCTCCTTAAAATAAACAGTAAAATCACACATTAAAATACATATACAGTAATTGTACAGTGTGAGATACATGTAATACGCTAATGTTTAAAAAATAAAAAAATTGACCCTAGCTTCCATGGATACACCTGGCCTTCGCGAAATTCCCTAAACCATAAGCGTATTTTAAATACAGTTCCGGTACTGTATAAACTCCCTCTTCTTCATTTTTAAAGGTATATACTGTACTTTTTATTGGATGGTAAAGAGCAGAAAAAATAATTTTAAAAACCATAAAATTCCCTTTTAAATGTTTTTATTTCCTGGCATTATTGCATGGAACTAATGAAACTTTTTTCTGACTCAACAATAATATTGTATCGGTATCAGATTTTTTAAAATCATCTTTATCTTAATTGTTCCATAATACATCATCCTCGGAGCCATCAAAAAATAAAATCGAAAATAACCTTCGATTTAAGATACTCTCAATTGCAAGGCCCCCCTCCATCATAATATTATATTAAAAGAGTGGGAAAAGGGGGCCTTAGAATCCAGTTTTTCAGAACTTTATATGTCTCTTTTCACCATTCTTAACTCGGGCATGCCAAACTCGTTTTGCACCACGGGTCACATTAGCTATTCCGCAATAGGTTGAGGACCGCATGTTTTCAATATTCAAAAAAATAATAAATTTTTAATAATAAATAGAAACAATACAATTTGTTCGTAATTTTGAAGCAATATTTAACCCTTTTTCGTGTGGGAGAAAGAGGGGCAGCTTGATTAGTTTCGATCGTTTTTAGCATTGACGTAAGGGAAATACGATCAAATGAGAACAATTTTATTTAAAAAAAAAATTAACAATTTTACTCCTTTTCAGTATTCCGTAGCAAACATTTTTTAAGAGGCCGAGTGCGACCTGCCTGCATTAGCTGAATTTCACGGGCAACACTGGCCCATCGATCTTTCACTCGCATCCATCAAGTTCAAGGTCGATTTAACGATACACCGCTCGCGCATGCAAAGAGCATGAAAATAAAATCGCGCCGTGTAGATTTTAATACAGTAGAGTTTTTCAGATATAAACCCCCAGTAATTGAAAGAAGGATTGAACGCGGCACTGGCGCATCTACCATTCCATCGACCTTCAACTCCATAGATTTTGCTTAGTACAGTACGTAATACGGTACTAGGTACATGTAATCGATTTCAAACGATGGGTCACTTTCGCACACAAATAATTATTAAGCATACTGTAGCACCATTATCGCCATCAATTATTATGCAAGCGAGAGAATCCAATACCAACTCCACTCCAAAAATAAAAGAGGCGCCGTTTATTATAATAAATCTTTTTTAATCTAGTCTTGCAACCAAAAAAATTTTTTTTAATACTTCTATAACTACAAACTACATTTTTTCAGATCAAGATCAAAACTTAAAACGAATCTCATTTCGGATTAAATAAATCTGGATCAATGGGTGGTCTCCAAAAATAAACGGTTAGAAACGTTCCCGCTTCCCACAACGGAAGGATGATACAAAATATTATAATTTCGCGTTTATTGACCTTTTAATTGTTATTAAAAAAAAAAGAATAAGCGCAAGAGCGGCATATCTGTAATAATTCTTTAAATCTAAAAATGCAACAGTAAAACACCATCAATTTTACATTTAAAACCAGAGAAGGAGTGTGCATACTATGTGCTACTGTTCCATTCCGCCCTCGCCTATACATTTTTTCCCCAGTCTCAAAATCAATCGCCTCTCAAAAATCTAGTTCGCCGCTTCAAACCGCACAGCCGCAAATCACCATTCATTTTACAATGTCGCTCACCTTAATATTAGCTAATTAATCAGCGCTTGGTAATTTTTCGACACAATTAAAGATGAGGTGCGATGAGTTTATTGGGCGGGGGGAGGGGAGGAGAAAGGAAAAGAGAGAAGAAAAAGGTGAGTTATTAATTTTCTTCCTGAAATTCCCTCAAAGTGTATAAGGGAGAGCTACTAGAGCCTGGTGTGCAGCTACCGTAGGAGCCTGAATTCAGGTTCTACTGTCTACATGAGAGCCAGGTTCATTCACATAATAACCCGAAGGGGGCAAAAAAACGGTAGAAGAAGAAAAAAAAAGAATAAAAAAAAGAGGGTGCATATTTTGATTTTCATAAAGCACCAAAAAATTTTTTTTTATTTTTTAAGGGTGAGAGGTGTACCTCCGCACGTATTAACCCACATAATATTTATTAAATCTTCTCATTTCTTCTTCTTTACTTAAAAATTTCTGTAGAAAAAAAAAAAGATGCCCTACTTTGATCTGTTCTTTTTAAAAAAAAAAAAATTTTCTCACCGCTCAAAATTCTTGTTTCGAGCTACATGACTTGTATAGGTTCGGAAAAGTCGAAAAAGTTAATTTAAAAAACTTGCGATGACGTCATTGGAGAACCGCACGTGCGTAAATTACGTCACCTTGGATTATTATCATTAGATTTTTTTTTATTACATTGGTCAGTGAACGGGTCCAGTAAAACCGCACCGATTTGAGCCCAATTTTCCAACGTATTTTTTTTTTCTTCTTTTTAGATAAAACGCGGATTTTATGACAATATTTACTTTTTATATAGCCGGAATGTTTTTAGAGGAAAGAAGAAAAAAAATTCAGCAGACAAAAATACACACCTGCGACTGCTTTAACTAACCCTAATTGTCCATTTTTTTTCTCACCCAACTCCCTACACCAAACCTTCGAGAATTGTATACGTTCGAAGGTGATTCGACATTTAATTCTTTAAATTTTCTTGAATTCACGGCTTAATAAATTGACCTTAATGAGCCGCGATTGTGTATATTCTAACGAGTTGGAGCGATTGGAAAGCACACAGACAATGGAGAATTAGCCGAGGCAATTGATTTTCACGCTTTTGATTCTGTCGAGGAGATTATCGGAGCTGTAGAAATATTTTACTGGTTATTTAGAGAGAATTTCGGCAGGTGATCGAGCTGGATAGATCTTGAAAAATAAATAGAAAAGCAAGAATGTTACTTACTGTTATGTTTGCATGGATGTCATATTTTTTAGAATTCTTGCCAACAAAACGACATGTCAATTCGTCGACCGAAGCAGCTACCACTTGAAACCGATCGTGATTTTTAGGAAAAGTCATCTCCAGAGTTTTAATTTCTTGTTTTAGGGTGAGTAAACAAGCCATGTTACCGATTGTAAACCATAAGAATATAATTGTAAATAAACCCACAGCAGCTGTTCACAAACCTCACTACATATAAAATGGCGGACAGTGATCTCAGTAGGGCGAATCAGTCCCTCTAGCAAATGAATCCGTTAATTAAAATCGCGTTCACCGCTAGATGGCGTCGCAACTTATCTGAGAGGAAAACTCCTGAAAAAAATTTAAAGGTTTAATAAAATTCTAATTTAAATAATGTATTTTATCGTTATTTTTTTTTACAATTTAATCAACGTTTTAAACTCGGATTTTAATTTAAGAATTAAAAAATTTATTTCTAAAATTTTAAGTTTTAATGAGTTGATTCTTACCTCCATCAAATATCAAAATTGTCGCCATGTTTGCATTAATTTTCCCATGTTGATTCCTATGAGGCATTATATTTCCGGTTAAAATGGCGGACCGATAATGCGCATTAATCGATTCTATGCGCTTACTTGCCAAATCTTGTGACTCCCGTGTCAAAGTTCCTGTCTACCGAGTAGTAGCGATCGAGTCGAGATGGCGGATAGTAGAGAACCACCTCCGTTATTTGACGATGAAAATCAAAATCAAAACGAAGAAGAGGAAGATGATGACGATCTTTTTGTATCAGTTAGCCAGGTATAACATTAGAATCCTTTAAAAAACTTAAATTATTTGTTTTAGGTGGAAACTGTGTCGGCGTTCGCTCCCGTTCGAGCGTGCTGACACTGCATCAAAATAATACAACATCAACTTGTCATTTTTATTTGGACTTGTTAGCCGCTTTACTTGTTTATTTATTTAATGTTGTAGCAAATATAAGCAGTAAGCATGAACAGCGATAAAAATGTTTTAATAATTAAAATGGAGAAATTTATAGAAGTTTTGCGTCAGTCGGCGTCATTCGCGTACGCCTCCCTCATTCACTGTCACGAGATTTATTAATTAATGCTTAAATATGCCCGTTTTTATTTGAGTAATTGGAAAATAACGTTTTCATCTGTTATAGGCGGAACCTGAAAAAATAGAGTCAACAAAATCCAATTTAGAAAGTAATGAAACGACATTTGCTGGTAAAATAATAATTTTTTCAAATATGTATTAAAAAAACTGGAAATGAAAATAGTTTTTTTTTTGGATCTTATTATAATTTGAATAGAAGAAGAAATTCGTCTAGACGATGATGAAGATGAGCCTCTTTCCGATGAATTATTCCAATCTTCATTCCAAATTTCTCAAGAAAGTGAAATGAAAAGTTCTGTTCCGGCGACCACCACCGTTGAATCTGAAACGCTGGCTAGTGCAACGGGAATTTCCAAACCAAAAAGTGTCTTTTTTGAAGAAGAAGTGAGTAGAACTCGAGTTTTGACAATTTGTTTGCTAAGTAAAATACTTTTAAAAATTGTAGGCTGGAGGTGGAAGTTCAGGAACAGGAGGGGGTGGAGGAACAAATTTAGGAACTGCTGGAGAAGAAAACGACCAATTCATAGAAATTAATGTGACAGATCCACAGAAGATTGGTGAAGGCATGAGTGCTTATATGGCTTACAAGGTTCTATTCTACTTCCGATATTTTAGAAAATACTGTAGTTATAGTAGAATATATTGAGTTAATAGAGCATAATAATGCGTCTTTTTTTTTTATAAAAAAAAAAAAAAATGATACTGTAAGAGTTAATAAATTTTGTTATTAATAATTATTTTTTTTCTCGAAGGTCACGACGAGGACGAATTTAAGTTTTTTCAAAAACAAACAATTTTCTACAATGCGTAGATTTAGTGATTTTCTTGGTCTTCATGATAAACTTGCCGAAAAACACACTCACCTCGGGCGGCTGGTTCCTCCCGCACCTGAAAAAAGCGTAGTCGGTAATTATCTCAAATGTGATGAACGATTCAATTGGATTAGTTCTAAAGCTAGTTAATTGCTAGGAATGACGAAAATCAAAATCTCAAAAGAAAACGATCAAGGAGGCTTTGACTTTGTGGAGAAACGACGATTCGCTCTGCAACGTTTTCTAAGACGAACTTCTCAACATCACGTATTACGAACGGATCCAGACTTTCGAGAGTTCATCGAACTAGAGGGTGAACTTCCAAGAGCTACTAACACTTCGGCATTGAGTTCGGCAGGTGTTTTGAGACTTTTCAATCGGATGGGAGACACGGTTAGCAAGATCGCCTACAAGATGGAAGAGAGCGATCCGGTAACACTACTAAAGTAAAACGGTTTTGATATGGGTGAAACTTCATTTATTTTTTTTTTTTTCTTCTGGGTTTAAAAGTGGTTTGAAGAGAAGCAACAACAAGTTGAAAATCTTGATCTGCAAATGCGGAAATTACAAATCAGTGTCGAAACATTAGCTTCGTGCAGAAAAGGTTAGATTAGTTTATGAAAATAATTATTGACATTTAATTAATAACAAATAAATTTTTTTTTATGCGTTCAGAACTAGCCGTTTCTGCTTCTGGTTTTGCCAAAAGTGCTGCAATGTTAAGCAATTGCGAAGAACACACATCATTATCTCGCGCCTTATCTCAATTAGCCGAAGTAGAAGATCGAGCGGAACAAATTCACCAGGAACAAGCCAATCAAGATTTCTATATTTTTGCCGAACTTCTGAAAGATTACGTATCATTAATCGGAGCTGTCAAAGTAACGTAGTGTGTGCGAGCTTTGTCGGAGTTTGAAATGCATTTGAATTTTCTTTTTGCTTGTAGGACATTTTTCATCAACGCGTTAAGGTTTATCAAACTTGGCAGCACGCCTTACAAACGCTGAATAAGAAACGGGAACAGAAGGCCAAATTGGAACTGATGGGAAAGTCGGATAAGCTAGCCATGGCTCGCGAGGAAGTTATTGAGGTACTTTTTAAATAACTTTAGCACAAAATTAAAACTGTCATAAGTTTATGAAAGATAAATATCTCTGAAAATTTAAAAATTTTTATACCAGAACGAGATTTTTGGTTCGTGAAAATTTAATTAAATGCTTATCTTACAAAATTGAACTCACATTTTTTTTCTAGTGAAATTTTCTCAAAACACTAAATATTATGTGTTTTTTTTAGTGGGAGTCTAAAGTGGAACGTGGTCAAGAAGAATTCGAAAATATTTCCAAGATGATCCGAAAAGAAATGGAATGTTTTGAGAGCCAACGAATTGAAGATTTTAAGAACACTATCATTCGTTACATGGAATCTTTAATGAACACTCAGCAACAGGTAAAACAACCATTTAACGCAAACTTTTTCTTTTAAGTTCTTTGAACTTTAATTTATTTTTTTTATTCAGTTAATCAAATGTTGGGAATCATTCCTACCGGAAGCGAAAGCCGTCGCTTAAAATTACACACTTAAAAAAATCTCTTAATTTAAAATAATAATTATTATATAAATTAAATTTTTTTTTCCAGTTTACATATAATTATAAATATCCAAATTTAATTCTCTGTTGTAATCAAATAAATTACTTATTAATTGTTTATTTAAAATGTTTTTCTAAATACTTTGATTTGAGAAAATTATTTGTCGAGTGCTTTTCCTAAATCTAGTTTCATTGTAGATTTTAAGTGATAATTTGTAGAATTAAGTGTTGTTACTACTTTATGACAAGAGAGAATTAACTTTAGTTGACTCTTCTAGTAAAAGCTATTGAAGTTTAATGAGCGTAATAAAGAAGTTGATTAGCCTTTAATCTCAAGTTCTAAGCTTGAATTAATAGTTTAATGATTGGTTTTTTTTTAAGCTTAATGAGTATTCTCTAATGTTTTGGGGGACGTTTATGAGTGGCGGGGATCTCCAACTTTTATACAGTTCTCATCATGTTTAGATCAGCCCTTACAGTTCATGCAAGGGATTGCAATTCCTCCTAATTTCTTATTTTCGGTAGATTTTTTCATTAATTTTATTCCTTAATAACTAATTGAAATTTATTTTCAAAACGAGAGTAATACTTTTATTCTCTTTAAATCCTCGATCTGCGCTACTTCTTTTTTTTTTGTTTTTGCCTTATTATTATTATTATTTTTTTTTTTTATGTAAATGAAGAGTGGAAATAAATATACCTAGTATCACGAAATTTATTAAGTGTAAGAGATTTACATATTAATATCCCATTTGGAAAATATATCTTTAAACTCAAAAATGAGCTCCTATTATTTTTTTTAGCTATCGACGTTGCATACAAAATGAGATTGATTTAAAAATTGTATGTGCAATTGTACAATTATTTATAAATCTTTAAATGAAAATGAAGCGATTGCCTAGTGCTTTCCATTTACATGTAGCGTTTTCGAAGTTCAAGAGTCAATTGACGACACACACGAGCAATAAAAAAGATAGCTTTAAAATGATTATATTTAAAAAAAATAATTCTTACCGTATAAAATGAGAGTCTGTTAGTGAAGGGCCTCCAGTCTTTTCCAAAGAACCTTTTTGATATTCCAAGAATTATTTTCGCCCACCATTTCATTTGGGCTCAACAGAAATTTAATCACGATAATTATTAGTATTATGGATGAAATAAACTTTTCAAAAAATAAAAGAAATGGAAGTCTAAAGGGCAGCTACTGTAGTGTCCTCGATGTGGCTGCTGACTGAACTGAATTTCTGAAAAGCAAACCGGTGAAGAATTATAAACACGTGACATCACCATATGCGATTATGTTGTCTGATTGGAAAACCAATCAAAATAATATGCAAATTTAATTCTTTAAACGTGACGAATTGCTTGAGGTATACCGGTGCTTTCGTAATTAGAAAAAAAAATTAATAAAAATATTGCCAAAAGAAATGGGGATAAAGTACATGTAATGGTTATTTTCACGATATATGAACTTTTGAAAGCAAAAAAATAGCAGATTATTACTCGTTAAAATTTATATGCTGCATGTGTCGGTAGTGAAGTGAATAAAAATTCCAATTCAATTGAAACTCAGACCTCCGAACCGGAAGTGAGAGGAACCAATTGCATTACATGTAGGCTAATTGTTTTCGACTGGTGGAAATGATCGAAGCCTTATCAATTAATAAATTACTGGTAGTTGAAAATAAAATCAGAATTTAAAAATAAGATAATAAACAACAAACTACGAGTATATTGAAAGCACAAATTTATGTCAAATATCCGATTATTATTTTTTTTTAAAAAAAAGACCGAAAATTTAGCCCTTCCAGTTTGTTTTTCTTATTAGGTTAAGAAAACTATAAAATCGTTTTTAGATACTGTACTTTAATTTTTTGTTTTGTTTTTATTAATTATCCATAATAAATAATTAACGTGAACGGCGTTTGATTATTCACAGAATGAAAGACATAATGGGAAGAAGAAGAAACGTTTTCTAATAAATAAAATTTACTAATTAAATTTCGAGCAGCAACAACAGAAAATTAATTACAAAGCGTGAAAAACTTTTTACAATTAAGTTTATGCTAACTAAATTACACATTGTTCAGGGCGTTCGAACAGAATAATATTTATACACATTTAAAACTGAAATGCACTCTGAAGCGTATACCATGAGGTTCTATATAATAATGAATATGGTTATGTAATAATGAATATTAGTTATTTTCATACAAACTTATTTAAAAAAAAAATTCAATTATAAAATGATTTTTAACCTAATAAAAATTTATAAAATTTTTTTAAAAAAAAAAAAATCGCATAAATTCAAAATTAATGATTTAATTATGCAATTATTAAGAAACCAAATCTTAACAATTAATAGCAGCCATTTTTATACAGTAAACATCATTGATTTATTAATTTTTAGCGATCAAGTTTAATAGAATTTGGTTAAACAATTAATAATTGAATAGCTGTTTACTTTTTAACTTTCGATTTTTCTGAGAGGGGAATTTATCTAATAGATTAGTTAAAAGTATTGGGCGAAAACTTAACGAAGGAGAAAATGCTCCACATTTACATGTTAATAATTAATTAAGCTTAAAATTTAACTTTTCAATTTTGTTCTCTCAATTCAACAATTTGCTACTGGTATGGGCCTACTTTACACTAACCATTAACATTTGAGACACGAATGGTTTCAATTATAAAAGCAGTTTTTAATCGAATACTATTCAACTCGGAAATTAAAGCTGCGATCTGAAGGTGAAAATTGCAAACTCAAATCTCATCTCAGAAACTTTAAGAACTTTTAGGTAAAACTGTGCTTCCTCCCCCATTTTTTTGCATCACACAATATTATTACATTAATTTTACTGTATGCGTAGCAAACTAATACAAATTATAAACACTTGTTTCATAACGAATCACATTTTGTAAAAATAACAATAAAATATTAAAAGATTTGATTAATTAACTTTCAGCAAGTTTTACTAAAAATTAATAAATCTTTTGTTAAAACATATGTTTTATCACCGCTTTCATTGCTCTGACGGATTCGTTACTGTAATACTGAGGATTTAATTTGACCAAAGCCGGAAAAAAAAAATGAGTGCAATGAAATCAGTGGAAGTTGAGCGAAATACTGAAAACCACATTTGCTACCTTTCAAAATTCTCTTTAAAAAGAAAATTTCCGTGGTAGAAAAATGTTCGGTACTGTATAACAAAATTCCTCAGTACAACAAAATCGGCACCAACAACTTCGTTACTCTCATAATTTTACTGCAGAGTAATAAAAAAACTCTTACAAAATCACCGAAAAAAAAAAGAATAAAAACCAGTTGCAAAATATTATGTGGCATTTAATTTTGTGAAATTAAAAAATCAAATTTTTTTTGTTAATTTAGTCTTAATAAAAGCTGAAACAATTCGTTTGCATTTTTCGTTGATCGCAGTTCCGAAATACTGTTTACTAAATATTTAGATACAATATTAATTATATCGATGTCTTTAGGTAATTAGAATATATAGCAACGTTAATTTCTTTAGTATATTAATAATTTTAAAAGTTTCGTAACTAACAGCTTATTTTTTTTCTTCTTAGTATTAACAATAAATATTTACAAATAGCACTGGAATATTTTGATAATAAAAACTGCGCGAGATCATTTCCAAACCAAACAAAAAAGTTCTTCCTCAACCTCAAAAATCTCAGTTTAATTCCGAAATGATCTCGTTAAGTTCCTAATGTAACAATAAGAGAGTATAATAATACGATTCAGCAAAAATGCAATGAAACTTAAAAAAAAAATTAATTAAAAACTTCGATTTTTTTCTCATAAAATTGACTACGTAGTCAGGATATAAAAAGCTATAGCTTTAAATAAGCTCTCAAACTTAACTTTCATCAGATATTATACCGAATTGAGTCATTCTTCACAAAACACTTTCATTGCTTTTTACAAACTTACAATCGGTTGATTTCCTTTCATTCCGTTAGCTGCCTGTTTTTGTTTATTTTTGGGAGGGGAAATTTGGCTGATTCCAATCATCCTCACGCTTTCACTTTACATCATTGAGATTCTACAAATTTCCTTCTATTAGAACTTTCCGTCTTCATTACCGCAACATCTCCAAATGCCTCTGTTTGTGCTTTGTCAACATTTCGATTACTGTGAGCAATTTTTTAACAGCCGGCTGAATCAAAACATAAAAATGAAATTAGTAATTATTATAATTTAAAAAAGTTTCGGGAATGCTAAAATGTAGTTGTGAAAGAACCAGAACCGACAGCAGAGAGTGACTCAGCTGCAAAACTTAAGACTACAAGTTCCAGAGGTTCATCAATTCACTCGGAACACCGTTAAATTTTAATCATTCCACTTTTAATCGTAGCAAATGACAATGATTTACTCGTGAGCGACTGAGGTTCTGAAGCTCAGCAGCGTGAGTTGTACATATGTGATGCAAAGTGGCTAAATCTCTCGCAGGATCAGAACTCATTTGGTTGTCGGGTTCAGGTCGTTCACGAACATTCTAAAAATGAATTAAAATCAATTTTAAAATCAAAAATTAAGTCTTGCACTTCAAACTAACTGATAAATGGTCGAGAAAAAGAATCATCCGTTCTTTGTTTTTCAAGATGAAAGGATTTACAACATCCATGTAAGGCTCCTGGTCAAAATTTCAAATTAGAATCAATGCATTTAAACGATAAAGTTTCAGTCAGGAACTACCTTTCCCCCGAATTCAACCAGATTGGATAAATTTTGAAGGCACTTTGCAATTAAAGTCAAACTTCTAGTTGCCATTTCTGAAGGTGGATCTGCAATTTTATTTTGCAATACTTATGTTATTCAATTACAAATTTATTCAAAACGTAAAAAAATTGCTTAAAATGATGTTAATCGAAAAGCACTTAATGAATCAATTAAAAATCGGCTTATTTTATAAAATATGGTGTTCAAAAAAAAATATTATATTTAAACATGTTATTCAAACATTATTTTAAAATTAATGTTAAGAGACTCAATTTAAAAAACATCAAAGGTTATAAAATGTACCTGTTATCAGATTAAAAAGTCTCGGATTTAAAATCGCAGGGCAAAGCAATCGAAGAAAAATAAAACCGCTAAAGTAAACAATCGTTATATAATTTAATTATTATTGTGTAATAATATTGAGTAATAAGATTTACCTGACAACTCGAGTCCTAACGAAAGGATCATGGGGCCATTTAGAAGAGACACTTCTTTGTAAACAACCGAAAAGATATCGTAGAGACCTAAATAAAAAAACCCAATCAGAATAAACTCTTATTAAAACTTAAAATTTCAAAAGAAACAAAAACCTCGGGCATTTATCAGCCGACATAAAAATGGCATCAACAAGTTCATCCAGAACTAAGAGTAGATAATCCGCGTTGCACATAGCATCTGCCGGATGATTCAATTTAGTGGGATTCAGCTGAAATAAACAAATTGGTTCAATACAATTATTTAAAACAAATAAAAAAAGAATAAGAAAACCTCGCAAGCTTGTCGACTTTCTACAATTTTAAAAAGAGTTTCTTCGATGGCTTCGTGTAAAAAATTGGAGCTAATGGATCGCATATACTGATCCATTAAAGTTGTGGTAAGAGAAGCGGCACGAAATAAAGTTGAAGTATCATCTAAATAAATAAAAAAAGTAAAAAAAAGAAACATTAATAGACGAAAATCGGAGAAATTAAAATATTAAAACTCAAAATACCAGTAAAAAAAATCTTTACAAAATAATTGAAAAATAGCTTAAAAAATAAGCAAACAGTTATCATTAAAAAGAATAAAATACGGTAATCTTAATATTTTTTTTTTGTCAGTTTGAACTAATATACAGTACATGTATTAAAATAACAAAAATATTAATGACCTTCTTTCAGAATCTCCATATCGTTCATGGTTTGAAGCAAGTCGATGTCGTTCTTGGAAGAGCGAAAGACTCTTAACAGCGTGGTGGCCAGGGGAATTCTATCGTGATGACAGACATCGGCCAAAGCGACCACGGCTTCCAGATGTCGATCCAGAATCAACTTTAAATAAAAAATGTTTTAAAATGACTAGTTTTATAGTTCTTTAAACAGCAAAATATACCTCTCTAAGAGAGTTGTATTCCTCGATTGGCATGATTACTTCGTGCAAATAGCGAACACGAACCCGAATGGAACCCCAATCTTCTCGAAGTGGTGGAATAATTCCGGATAAATGATACCAATCCTCATTCTCGTTTCCGTGCGTTAAACTACTAAGATCAATTGTGACCTCGGCTAAAATTCAAAATAAAACATTATTTTAAATTACTATGTCATAATGTGGCATTTGTGAATTAAAAAAAACAAAACATTTGATTTAGTAAGTACAGCTAGAATAGTTTCACAATTTATAGTAAAATTTTTGTTTGATCTAGTTCGGACACTAAGATTTTACTAAATTGAGGTATTAATAATTCAATACCCATTTCTGTATCTCTATAGCGTTTCCCCCTGTTGAACATGGTTATAGTGCACGAATTCACATCAAGTGGAATGTCACTTAAAATTTTTAAAAAGAAATTGAAAGAATTTGATACAATTAAAAAAAGAATTTTGTTACTCTAGAAAAAAATCTTCATTCCAAACAGGATCTGGGGCTTCTCTGATTCGTGTTCGGCAAACTTTGACTTCTCCTAAAGATATTATACAGTAGGGATGTGGAAGAAACTTGATTGGAATTCGATGAGCGTCAAAAATGGTTATGTGTAAACTGCGTAACTCTTTCAATCCGACCGTGTTCGACTTTTTTAATGTCTGCTGACTACAATAAGGTCTAATCACCTGGACCCATTCCTAAATCAAGAGTTAATTACGAAATCATTTTCAGAACGAAAAACCCAGAATTATACTTGAGCTAAGTCAGGAGTGCTGGCACATAGATAATACACGGTACTTAAACAAGGAAGAGCTTTTTCAACTAATTGGAAGCAGTTTGGTCTGTTAAAAATAACAATAATTATCATCATCAATAAAGCGTTCAAATCAAACGTTTTATGCGATTTACCTTTCGAAAAAACTGTCGTGCACAATATATAACGATGTGTAACTTAAATCAATAAGTCCTTTAGGTTTCGTGCGCTGAACAAAAAAATTAGCTGTAATCAACTGTTAACATAAATTGCAAAAACTTAAATTACTTTTGGGTTATCATAAAAAAGTAGATGATGTTCAGCACCAACAACTTGTAAAACGCAATAAACGTGTTTCCACTTCTTTGTATGCTGACCTAAAAAAAAATAAAACAAAGTTTAATGTATTTTTAAAACTAAAAGTATAAAAAGTTAGTAATAAAAAAATACTTATTAAGTGCTCCGCATAATTGATATTTTAGAGAATATAATTATATAAAATTAGAAAACCAAAATTAATATTTTAAAACCAGCTTTAACTTGTGTTTAGTACTCCGTATTTCCAATTCAAAATTAAATATTTTTTACAACCGCGATTAGAAGAAAAATCCCCGTTAAATAATTTAAAAATTCAGTTTTGAAAACTATATTAATGTAAAATGTTGTACTGTATTACTTTTCTTATACAAATATCCTTTCATTTTGATCCCTAAGTTTTTTCTTCGTTGAAGTCCTGTTTCTCTACTTTCTCTTAGAGTTTGATAAATATCTTCGCTTTTCTTTTGCGATAAATGACTAGAAGACGAACCGTCAGTTTCTGAAAAATTCTAAAATCGCAACACGGTAAATTAAATGAAAATTTTATAAATAAAATAATTTGAAAACACCTTAAGGTCCACACTAAATCTGGAAGCCTTAAAATCACAATAATGTTTTTAAATAACATTATAAAGAAAGGTTTTTAATAATGATTCTCACCTTCATAACAGGAAGACCCAACGTATACCCTTCAACGATCTGCTCGCCTTTGTAACGATTTATTACAGCTTCCAAACTAAATAACACAGATTTTATTAAAATACATATTAAATGATTATTATTGCATCAACAAGTAAAAAACCACAAATTTTTCTTACGAATCAAAAGATCTTCCACCCATAAAATAGCGATTTCCCTTCTTTTCAATTCGAAATCTTTGAATGGTATTCCGAATGTGAAAAAAAAGCGAGTAATCGCCAGGTGAATTGTCACTCGGTCGAACAAGAAAACTTCCTGTTCCGGCTAAAATAAACAAAACTAAATTGTAATGTTCAAATTAGGATAAAATTGAGTTGACAATACCTTTGACAAGTTTTTCCACGGCTTCTGCTTTATTAATACTACTGTGAAACCACGGATAAATTTCATTTGGATCGATGCTTTCGTCCTGTATATTAATTAAAAGTTAGCAAAACTCTTCCAGCTAACATGAAGAAAAAAAAAACGTACTAATTCTTCAACTAATTCTTGGAAAATGAGTCCGCTTAACCCTGTCCTGTGCTGGGTAACCCACAGCCATCCGTCACCCATGTCGTTATGTACGATAAAAATATCTCCTTTTTGAAAACTAATAATTTAAATTTGTTGATTATTTACTACGATTCTAACAAAAAATAAATGAGACACTGAAAGCACCTGAGTTCGTCGGTTTCCGGCATTTTTGTATAAGGAAGAATGGCAACAACACGTCTTTTGTGACTCACAGGCTGCAAATTAAAAAAAAAAATATTCATTTATAATAAAGCTTAAGTTGTAATATAGTTAAACAAGCATTCATTTTTATCTACAGCAAAATTCCAATAGAAAATTATGGTCATCTAAATTTAAAATGAATAAAATATGAAAAAATATAGACGCAACAGCAAAATCTCTTTTGTCATCATTTACATAATGATAAACCTTATTTGAGCTTGGGTTATTACTCCCCAAATTTAGTTCACCTTTTTTAACCCTAACCGGATGAGCCACACCGCAATAATTATAATCTCTAGGCGGCTGCAAACCCAACTCATCATAAACCGCAGTCATCTCCGTTCTAGGGCGGAGACTCAAGGGTGTACTAATAAATTAGAGCCAGATCGGCTGCAAACACTAGGGCCCATGTTGCCAACCACTAAAGCAGGACACTATACTGTATAAACACATTTATATTAGCTTCTGTCTTGCTATGTTGGTGTTTTCAGAAATGAAGCTGTACAAGCGCCCAATCGGAGGACCACCTTCTTAAGTCTGCTCCCCTATCGCATTCTAGAATCCAACTTTAAGCTTACTTATTAAGGAACAGCACTCTCAGGAGCACTATAGGCATCAGCTGGAGTGATACGTTAATAATTTATTGATTTACACCATATATCAATGGCCGCACTATTGTCAAATATCCATCTTAACAACTCTTGAGTTCCCTCCTGGCCCACGACATACTCTACTATAAGAACATCCGCTTACTTTAACAACTCCTCCCGCAACTGAAGATCCAAAATACCCCTCGGATAACTATCATATTAAATTATTGCCTGATAAGCCACCAAAAACATGTTCATTTAACTTCTTCAAAAGGTAGCGCACCTGAAACCTTGTTGGCTCGTAGGAACCAATATTTCTTCTAAAAATTAACAGTTTGTAAAAAAAGATTAAACATTCCCAATGACAACTACCAGTAATTTAATCTAAATAAATTCAGATTAATAACTGACTTTATCTAATGTAGACCTGCCAAATTTAATGCAGTATTTAAAAATGAATTCGGAACTTAAAATCACAAATTCAAAGCAAATAACAAAAACTAATTGGCAAAAAGATTTTGATTTTACAAAAATATTCTTGGCAATGATTAGTGAAGGTAAATTCGATCAAAATCCATCAACACGACAAATCCATCCCTCGACTTAATTTTTACATTCAAGAGAACTTAGAGCGAAATCAGATCCGTCCGATCCAATTTGAATCCTCTCTAATCCAATTCTAATAGTATGGTGATTGTATAACATTTTACAATTTGTTACCTCAGGAGGAGGAACCGGATAAAGTAGACGTTCTTTCTTCAACAAATCAGACCAACTGGTGTAATAGCCCACCAGATCAGCAAGAGAATCGAATTGTCTCCCTCCAATATAATAATCGCCACAAACAGCTGTGATTCTGCAAACAAAAACTGTTAGCCTTTTCAAAGTACAATAACGATTAAGTAGAAAAGTAACAAGAAACCGAAAATGATTAATCCCTGTATTTCCCAGAAAAGACAAAACGTAAGAGCCCGGTCTTCGATCACTTTCTCGGACCAAATAGCTTCCTAAAAGGTTGTGAATTCGCAGCCTCTGTTCCGACGTATGCCGATCCAATCTCCCGTGAAACCACCTAAAACGGATAAAACACAATCTTTGACCATCGCTTAAACTTATTTAATTCACATTATAAACAATAATTATTTTTCAGAAGAAACCATGCCAATAATAATTTTAAACTATACTACACGAATATAATATGCATACACAACGTGAGCAAGCATACGACATGTCTAAAACGGCTTAATCCGCATCATTTCTCTGTTATTTATCACTCGTATGTGAATGAAATAACAGAAATAAAAAGACGCAAAAATAAGGTTCGAATGAAATCTACGAATATCTGATAAGGCTATGTTTTTTTTTTTTTTGGCTTTTCAACTGACACTTACAGATTTTCCGGAGGGGCTGTGAGTGATGCGTTCACCGACTCCTCGGCGAAATCACCCTCACCACTAGGCAGAAAAGAGTCGAAATCTTCGCTCATTATATTCGATTCCAGATTTTCATCCCCAAAATTGGCACCGTGAAGTTGTTCTCGCCATCTACTAAAAAATGATTCCACTTCTCTTCCGCGACCTCGATGAAGCTCCGCCATTATTATTAACAAATGACGTCACTCAAAAGTCAAAACAAGAGTGCAGCAAGTGCAATCAAGTAAAAGCAGACTCAAAATGGCATACATATACGTCACTCTCAATTACAATCACACGTTCGTCAATGTTTCGATAGCTAAAAATAAGTAGCTAAAATGAGAGCGCTACGTATCTTTACGTTGTAAATTCAGAGCGGTTAAGTAGCGCTCCCATTTAAAAATCGAGAGGTCAACAGTTACTCTCGATGACGTAACCTACCTTGACGATTTCTCTGCAGCTGTATTCTTCGCATTGCAATAGTACCGATACAATCGAAATGCTGAAATTATATAAAATTTAATAAAAAAAAAAAATATTTCTACGTACAAAAACAAATTGGTTTTATTAAAAAGAAACAACATTTTGAATATAAAAACATTCCAAAATTTTACAAAATGCCAGATATAATTTGATATTGTCGTCAATAATAATATTTTAGTTTTTAAACTGACTAGATACCCGTACATCGTAATAAAATTACCATTCCATTAAAATCAAAAGTTACGCTTATTTGCTTCACATGATTGAGAAAAAAAAATAGCAAACAATTAAAACTGAAAAAAAATTATTCGTAACCTAAACGCGGAACTCCGTGCAGTTCTATAAATGTTTCGAGAGATTGAGGCACTAAACCCTGATACGTCAGGTTGAACTTTTTTACCGCTTTAGCAGCGATACACTTCAAGCTAATTTTGCTCTGAGTTCTGAGAATTATCTCCGCCACTCCGGAAGTAGCCGACTCGAAAGGAGTTTCTCCTTTGGAGTTGACAGTGTCCATGTGAGCCCCGCCTTCGATCAGCGCCAGAATGATGGAGTGGAGAGTTAAGAAATCGCTGATGGGGTTCTGATAGCCCACGATGAGATGCAGAGGGGTGTTGTTGTGCTGATCCAGCGCGTTCACATCGGCGCCGCAATGAATCAGCAGCTTAGCTGTGGAAGAGCAAGGAAACTTACACACATCATTTGTGTGAAAATCATCGACCGTGGTTGAAGAATCCACCGTCAGATGAAGAAACGTGTGCCCGTTCTTAGTGCGAAGATCCATGTGATTCAGTCTGTAAATAATTCGATAGATACCTAACTCTTGCTCCTTCAAACACTTTTTTAAGAGTCTGGTTATGAGTAGCAAAACGTAGAGCACGGTGTGGATGTTACTGTCCATCTCTTCTTGAAGACCCTCTTTATCCTCCTCGTTGGCACTCCGAATCTTCTTATGGTTCCTCTCCAACTCCACCACCGAAGACTCCAAAACGTTCTTCACGCAGTCGAAGGGTAGTTCCACACCCACGTGAATCATCTGCGAAAAGACTTGAGCAAATCTTAAAAGGTCTTTACTCACCGACATTTGATTGTTGAGTCGGAGTTTGAGAGCGTGCAACCACAGAGCGATGCAGCGATCGAAGCGAGCACTGTCGGCAAACACGGCTCCCCTGAAGATGATGGGGTGAGGAAGTTCTGTGTTGTGGGGACCCAGGATCCTTTCCCTGATACTCAGAGCTTCCATGTGTAAAGCGTGAGTCTCGTATCGAATACCTTCTAACTCGCTTAAACTAGTGCATTCCACTCGGTTGTCATAAGCGTTGATGGGTTGAGTTTTAGGTTTTGGAAACTGAAGTGGACCTTCAAAACGCGCTTTCATCGCTTGCTCGAGGTAATAGTAGCTCTTACTTAAACTGTAGTTATCTTTATCATTGGCAAAAGACGCCCCCAGCAACTCTAGAGCTTCGATCTTGTCCGGTTCGGTGCATTCTGGACGGCTGATCAGGTATTCTACCACGTCGCTTCGAGTCCTCTCGGCTGCCGAAATGATGGGCGTCATTCCCTGCTCTTGTCTCATCATCTTAGCGCCGTGCTCTAAAAGCGTCTTCACGATCTGAACGTGCCCGCACTCGGCTGCAAAGTGTAAGGCTGTGGCACCACACAACGCTCTCTCGTCTGGATCGGCGCCATTCTTTAAAAGATACATGACGACGTCGAAATAACCTTTGTACGAGGCGATCATCAGACACGTGTTGTTGTATTTGTTGGCAATATTGAGGTCGGCGTTATTCTCCATCAGATATTGAACAATATCCAAGCGGCCGTCGAAACATGCTGCCCGTAATGGAGTTGACTGCGTTTTGGTAGGATGATTCACGTTGGCTCCGTATTTGATCAGACTTTTCACAACGTTGATGTGTCCTGCTCCTGCCGCACACCACAATGGTGAAGCTCCTAAAATTAATGTAAAAAAAAAAAAGACTCATTACAATTTAAAAATAAAATCGAAAACGGCAAATAATTAATATATTAAGTAAATCGTAAAGTAAATAAAGTCATCAAAAAATCTCTGAAAATTAGTCTTTCAAATTGAATTTGTTAAAATTTTGTACATCATCGCGATTTTCAGTAAAAAAATCTTTTAAAATCTAGATCAAAATGCGTGTTTTAAAAAACTTTGTTAATCTAATCCAATCTAATAAACTTTTGTCCACTTTAACTTTCATTTATTTTCTATAATTTGCTTAACTTATTTTAAGCCGTCTGTACGGTTTACATGAACTTACAAGAAATTAATTTCATAATTATCAAAGTTTTTGATATTATTTTATGACGCTTTTGATGGAATATTTTCCCAGTTTTCTTCCACTATAACTAAGAAATTAAAGCCGATTCCAATAGATCAAAACATGATCCCTGTAAAAAGGCTAGTATTTACCTAAAATTAAGTCTCGATCGCGAGTTCAACTCGTACAAATCATTCAAATGCAATCAATGAACCCACCTTCAATGACATAACCGTCGAACTTGACGGTTCCTTCCTGCTCAATGTTGGGTTTGAACTTGGACAAGAGCATCCTGGCCACTTTATCGTGTCCGTTTCTGGCCGCGATGAGCAAGGGCGTGCACTTTTGCCCGTCCTCATCCATCACTCGGCCTAATAATTCCGATACTTCTTTCTCACTTTTATCCGTCAACAAAGCGTACAAGGTGATAGCCATTCCATCTCGCGCAGCAAAATACACGCGCTTCTTCAGCGGTTCTCCGATTTCAGACATCATGATCAAGCGCACATAATCAGCTGCTCCAAACTGTGTAGAAAGAGAAAATAAAAGTTTTGAAAAGGTTTATTCAAAGAGATATAAATGTAGCTGCGAGTGACGACAAACGATTTCTTGATTAGGTTTTCGCCGTGGCCGATGCCAACCGAGTGTATGGTGCAGGTGCCAACAACCCTGGGATTGCAAAACCATCATGTGCAGCAGCTACCATGTACACACACACAAACGACCGCCGCTCATCAACAAATTCTTTACCACCGATTCACCCGTTCATTCTTCTTCCACGCAGAGGTCTTTTTACGCTTTTCATAAGGTCGGCCGAGAAAATATGATTAGTTTTCGAGTAGTTCCTGAGCTGATAAATCAATTATCGACTCGAATTATTATCACAGCATTTCACTAGCGATTAGCGTGAATCGTGGTCAAGGTCCTCCGCTGATGACGCAACACGTTCTCCGCGATGACGCAACAAGTTTCTCGTGATGACGCAGCACGCTTCTCGATCTGTGGCTCGCGAGACCAGATTTTAGAAACGCTACTGGGGGAACAACTTAAAGAAATGGCTAAAAACTATGGAAAACATTCATTAAACAAACATTTACGAAATTTCTAAAAATAAAAATGTAATAAACTTTAAAAATACTTCGAAATGAAACAAACAAAGACATCGCAATACAAAAGAACAAAATTAATCATTAAACCAAAAAAAGAATAATTCCAAAAACAAACATTTTTAAAAAAATATTATTAATTCAAAACCTTTTTAAAAATGTGTTTGTATGCATTAATATTAAGATTTAAAGGTTTTTCTCAAATTTAAGGAGTTTACGGTTTTTCTCAAATTTAAGGAATTTAAGGTTTTTCTCAAAAAAAAAAAAAAAAAAGTTTTTTTTAAAGTAAACGATAAGTCAATGACTTAAAGTAAGCTTGGAAGGTGCGTTGACCAAAATAATACTGGAGTATATTGTTTAGAAATAGTTGAGACCAAGAAGTAAACTTTTAAAAGATGAGAGTCAAAACATGGTCTGCTCGATGCATCCAAGTTATTGCACTTAAGAGTTCAGTGTTTTCACTTGTCACCGAATAAGAAAAAAAAAAAAGTCCCCCCTTCCTAAAAATATGGATTTAAAAATATCTTCGTTAACTAAAAAAGGGCTTTGTCTCCAAACGAAGTATGTACTCGGAGACCAAAATCAAATCACTTCAAGATATCAATAAGAAAATACAGTACTGTATACCGTTTTCCCGTTGACGAAACTTTGAATTAAAGTAAATTATCAGTTTTGTCATAATAAATAAAAGTTTAATTGGCTTACATTTTTTTGTTTATTTATTTGTAAATCTTTTAATAAAGCTTGTAAAAGTAAGAGCTCACTTGATAATGCCATAGGATCTCGTCTTCCATCTCTCTTCTTCCAGAAGTTGTCGATGGTCCATGTGACCCTTCATAGTAACCTTTAGTTTGATTCACCTTTAGAAATTTTTATTTTGTGATACCGTAATAAAATTTTAAATTCAAAGATAATTTTTATCGAATTTTAGAAAATATTTGTTTTAAATTTGAAAAACTGTCAATCGGAAGAGATAATTATTTATGCAAATGTTTTCAACGACATCGATAGAAAAAAAAAAGAAAAAGAAAAATCGATTGTAAATTTCGTCATTTTTCGTTTAATTGGAATCTACATGACCCGAATTATGTGATGATGAGATGCAAAAGTGGACAATGAGTTTAGTGATAGGAGAAACATCGGAGGTAAAACGTAAAAAAAAAAAAAACAACTTTAACATCAATCAATCAATTATTTTACATAAAATCGATATGAACGGCGAATTTTTCCGATTTTATTATTATTATTATTTTTTTTTTTGCAACAAAAAACGCAAAAAAAATTTTCCTATACCCTTTTTCTCACAAAAACATTTCAATTTTCGCATTTTAATAATCTCATTTCAAGGCAAAAAAAAAAAAAAGTCTCGTTCTCAATCTCTCTCTTTTGAAATCTTTAAAATCTTTCTACAGTATTTCGTATTAAAACTTCAACAATTATATTTTTTTTTCCTTATTGCTCCAAAAATTCGGCGCACTTTTCGCACACCCATCGCAACGCAATACACTTTACACCGCTTGAACCAAAAGTTCCAGAAATCGATAAATTTTAATTTTTGTTCGGCAACTTGTTCATCTACTAACAATCTGTACAGAAGTTCCATAAAAAGTAGTTGAACAAGTTTTTGACCAAAAAAGGAAAATTTTGCGAGAAAACAAACAAACAAAAAACTAGATTTTCTTTTTTTCAAATTTTGCGAACATAAAAATATTTTCTTGTACTGAAAACTCTTTGCAAATCTTTTGTAAATCCCATAGATCACTCAAATATTTCTTTTTAATATTTACCAAATTTAATTTTTTTTTTCTCTGTAAAAAGATAATTTTTCACAACTTTATTTACATATTTCCCTCCCTTTCAGATCTTTTTTTATTTATTTATTCGTTAAAGGTCACTAAACAGGTCACTAAAAAAAACAACTTTTTTTTTAAGGATAAATAATTAAAAGTCCAATAAAAACAATTCTAATTGTTTTGTATTTTTTTTTCTTTCTCTTTTTATCTCTTAAAAAATAATAAATCAGATTTTTTTTTTAATTTGTACTTTTCTCTCTCGAAAATAAAAGAACACTAAATTTATCAAATAAAGTTTAGTATTTACAAGTTTAAATAATTATTATAAATTTTTCATTTATTTTTTTGTCCCTCTATGTAATTTTAAATCTTATTCCAAAATCACTTTTTCAACGCTTTTTATATCTAATTTTTGCTCACTCATTTTGAACAAATGCATTTGACTTTTTTTTTTTTTTTTTTAAAAAAACTAACAATTTATTTCTCTAATAGCTTGAAAATTCAGTGGAAATATTTCTAATTGTTTTATATTTTTATAGTAGTTAAAAACTTTAATCAAATAAGCGTTGTTGTTGGTTTTTTTTTTTGTATTTTTTTTTTAAAAAAGTAATTTTGAAATTCAGTGAAAATCCATATGATGGTATTCCATAACTTCCTATTTTTACCATAAAATTTAATCTAATTATATATACAGAGCGTTCATAAAGTAACTCAACCCAAACTTTAAGCGAGCACAAGTCACGCGCATGTCATTTCTGAGCCATAATATTTGCCAGAACCCGTTACCATGCTCCATGTTCACCAGCCCCAGCCGTTATTTGCATTTAAGCATTATTTTTGTGTTTGGCAAAAATATGCAAAAGGAAGAGAAAAAGCAAATTTCATAAAAAAACAGATTTTAATTTGCCAGAAACGGCTTTGGAAAATTACTAACACTATGCGAATAAGGTCAATTTAATAGTTACGGCCTGTTAACATAAGAGCATGCTGTTGGGTCCTGATAACTACTTTTGTCTAAAATGTAGATGCGAGCGAGTTCTACTTTCTCATCAGTTGGGTCGCGTTCCTTTACGATCACTCCGAATAATATACATATATAATATTATATAATACAGAGATTTTTCTCTCAACAAAAGCTCTTTTTTTTTATTATTATTATTATTTTCAATAAACACTAACGTTTGAGTTTCGAAATTATAGTTTTGGATTTATTGAACCGCAAATGACCTTTGACCTCTCATTCTATACACACAAATCACAATAGAATTAGCTGCGAACGATAATCAGAAATCAACTATCGATCCAGACTTTTTTTTTGTTTCACTTTTAATATCTCGCGTCCTTAAAAAACTCTCACTAAAAAACTTCAATCTCTTATTTTTTTCCGTCACAAGAGAAATTTTTTGTAAATAACAAAAAAAAAAAATTTATAGATATATATATATATTTACAAATAAGAAGCACAAAAAAAAAAAAAAAAGAAACTACGAGATAAAAACCATAGAAAAAGTCTGCGCTATTAATACCAAACCTGAATTCAGATTCCTTCTTCCAAACTTTAGCAAAAATTTAAAAGAAAAAAATGAAAGACAAAGTGACCGATTTTCTTAAAGTGGCTCTTTCAATCACTTAGAGAAAACAAAAATCAATCACGTAACATAAACGCAGTTATAATTATTAATGAAAACTCATCTTTTTCTCAAAAGTTTTAAGATGGAATGACGTCACATCAAAAAATAGCTTTTTTAAAAAAAAAAAACACAACAACAAATTAATAAAGCATTAAACATCTTAGTTTTCGCTACTAAACTAAAAGTAAATTTATTTTGGTTAAGTTGAATAAGAAAAAATAATTCTGTGTACACTTTTTTAAAGTATTGTCTTTGATTTTTTTGAATTATTGAATTTATTACGAGTAACGAAAAGCATTTATTTATTTTAAAAAAATGCGTGTTATTTCGGCGCTATTTTATTGGTGACGTCATTCCACACAAATAATTCTCCTAACAATAATAATAATTGAAAATAAAATGCCCTCTTATCTCTCTCTTTCTCCGGTTGAAAAAACTTTATACAAGAAGCAGACGAAAAATAAAAACGAGAAAAACGAAAATGATGATGAAAAGTGCTAAACACTCACTCACTTAATATTATATACACTTCAGAGTCCGCTTGTCTTTTTTTTTTTTTTTTGGTGTTGTCACTTCCTGAATAATTATGAAAGATGAAAAGGCCCAATCGACATACTACTAAAAAATCTTCTTCACCGGGGGCTGGTTCAGTGGTATCCCGAGTCACGTGCTCACACTAATCTTGATTAACCGGGTTGGGGTTTTTCCTTACGGTAGACCGGGGGTTACAGCCGGTCGGAAAGTCCAGGCACTCTCGTAATGAAAAGAGAAAAGTCTCACGTATAGTTTGGCGTCCGTTTAGAGCGTGCGCGCCGCCCACTTCCGGTCTCCAAGAGATAAGTCAGGTCGATGGGGTGTTTGCCAGGGATGTTGGCCAACAGCTTCAGCAGGATCCGGTTCAGGTGGGCTTTCTGAGCTTGCCTCTGCAAATCCATTAGCAATTAGCGCATATTAAAAACAATAAAATTCAGGGACAAAAAAGAGGAGAAAGCCTATTGGTCTAAAAACACTTAAAGGGGTTAAAGAATTTCAAATTCGGTTTTTAATTAACGAGAAAAAGAAGTGTCATTTCAGAATTTCCCTTTCAGAAAGATAAGATTTTAAGTAACTTTTTTTAATTCGAATAAAGTCGTTAAATAGAATTGAGCTGAAAGTGTAATTTACCTTGATGACTGAAGTTTCCTCTTTGACTCGAGCCAAAGGAATTTCTTCTTCGAAGTCGACAGCTTTGGTTTTTAGTGTACAGCCTCCTCGACCACTTTGCGCCTTCGTCAGACTAATTTCCACTTTCTGATGTCGTTCTAAGACTTGCGAACGTTTCTTTTGGTAATCAGCAGGAACTTCGTGTGGCTGTAAACAAATGACCGAAATTATTAAATATCAACTTCGTTCAAGAAAAATCTCCAAGTATAGTTACAGAGTAAGTCCGTTTCGGTTGCAGTTTCTTCGGATACATCTCGAATGCGTAAGACTTCGTGCACACCGGGTATCTAAATCAAAATATTATCAAATAAAACCTATCCAAAGTTTAAAATGAAAATTCACTGTAAGTTACGAACTTGGATTTAGATATTTTGTAGAAAAGATGAGCGGTTTTATCGAGTCTGTAGTCGCAAACGTAAATGTCTTGTATTAAGGCGTTTTTAGGACGACCTTTGCAATAAGTGTTATAGTCTAAGACGAAACAATGCCGGACAACGGTCCTTAACGAAACAATGTCGTACAACGGAATCCTGAACACCTGATTAAAATACAGTATAAATATTTGACAACAATTCACTTTCTACCAGCGTGTTAAAATTACTTCGTTGGGATAAAATCTCCTTGAAGGTTCATGATACGTCTCGTGGGGTCGTAAATAATGATGACCAAAGGCCCACTTTTCATTTCTAAACAAAGACATTAACAGTTATATGAAATTTTCTGTCAAACTAGCAAGATAGATTCAACTCACTTTTCATCCTTCCACAAGCGTTCGATCCGAAAGATGTCGTAGTGAGGAGGAGCGGGAGTGATTCCAGGCCCCTGATGACATTTATCCGTGTCGATGACGACATTTGACTGGCCGTTGTTGGTTTCAAACCGATTTAAATAAACACAATCACCTGCGCAAAACCCACCACAATTAGTTCCGTACATGTCAAGTTATATTCAAGATATACCCTGTTTAATCTGTAGATCCTCCAGTACCAAAGACACGCAGTAAGTGCAACCAGACTTGGCGTAGTGAGGTTGAGGAACCAGAACGATTTCACGGTTGACTTCCCTGGGATTGCACTCCTCGCACAAGTAGTTTTCCACGTTGCCGTCCACTCTCATGCAATCACAGTGTTGCCAAACCTAAGTTTAACAACAAAACAGATCAACGTCAACATGATAAAAATACAAAACTTCAAAACGAAAGTTCCGAAGATAGTTCTTATCACTAAACAAAATTGGTAAAAATACTTACGAAACATCTTTCACACTGGATCATCAGCCCTTCGTCCTTGAAGATATTACATATGCAACGAATAATTTCTTCTCCATCTTCAGCAAGCAAATCTGTAAATATACAAGAGAAAAGTTGATTTTAAAAATAAAAACAAACAAAATGAACGTCGAACCATTGCTCATTTCGATGTGAGAAAAGGAAGAAGGCAAACTGTCTCCCAAGATGTCTTCGAGATGAACGATTGCGTCTGCTTTGGCCGACACATACACTTTCTGAAGCAAAGCCACAGAACGCCCAATTTCAGATGTCCTTCCGTAATATTTCTGTTTAATTATCATTTTTTAATACACCGTTATATTTTGTGAATTAATAAAATCAACAAACCGTCGTATTCCTAAACAGTAGATGAAAGCACTTTTCGAAAGATTCTACGTCCTTGTAAAAACCGCTTATAATATTTTTCTGAATTGTTGTTAAATCTATAGGATCCTCTACTTTTTGATAATAATCAGCACATCTACAATAAAAAAGTAATACTTCAAAAACCGTTCTTACTAATACTGTACAGACATACAAAAAAAACTTACTTTTTCTTAGAAGGAAGACAAATTAAAGGAAGAGCCAATATATTTCCCTGTTCACCTATTAAAAAAAATCATACATTTATTATTTTTGTACTTTGTTAATACTGTAATATTATTAAGTCATTATATTATTTTTAAACTAAAATCCACACAATTTTACTGAACTTTAATGGTCCTTCTTAACACAAACAATTCTTTAATTAAGCATTTATTTGTCAAACAAAATACTTTATTCAAATAATTATTTATTCATTGTATTTACTTCAGTTTAATTGCGCCCCAAATTTTAACATTTTTTAAAATGGATTTTAAGTAATGTTTTCCAGTAGAATGTTATAACATTATCTGCCTTCACTTAAAAACGCTTCAGGTATTTACAATAAAATCCATGCTGAATTTGCAGCATATCATAATATTTTCAAAATACATAAGAAATAATAATATGTAATGATTTACCTTTACAGGCTAAAACAGCATCACAGATATCTTTGAATACTTGAGCTAATCGCGCCGTCCGCGTTAACTCCGTATCTTCTTCAGCTTTAGCCAACCGCCTGGTTTTCACCGACCGAGACGTGTTTAAAGCAGTAAATTGCGTAAGAAACACATTATCTGCAATTAAAATAAATATGCGGTTCAAAAATAAATCTAACAATGTGCGAGAATGGTAGTGCGTAACACCTTAAAAGTTCATTGCTATGAAATTGGACCGTTTGGAATTACATTTTGCAACGCAGATACTCGTAACTCAAAGTTTCGCGTTTTTTTAATTATTAAAATTTACAATGTAAACAATAATAGAAAAATTCCAAAATGTTACGTTCTTTCGCCGATTTCAAAACCTAGATTTTTTAAAGTTGTTTAACTACCATTCTATTAGGATAATATATTGACCTTGTTTAGTATTATTAATTCCGCTCTGCCTGAGATAGGCCGTGTCTTTATGCATGGCTTGTTGTTTCAAACGTTCTCCGATTCTCTTCACCTTCTCCAGGTTCCTCAGGAGGAAGCAGTGATGCTTCTGAGCGAAACATCTCTGTTGGTGTGACATGGGTTTCACGGAGAGGTGTTGGTACCTGAGACTGGAACCGCCCTCGCTCTTGGTCCTCCTCAGTCTCATTCCTGTCTTTCTACCACCTTTCTTCGGTCTGCCCACAGGTCTCTTCTCCCGCCCTTCCCTTTCCCGCTCCTTTTCCTTCATTAGACTGTTGGAGCGCTGGAACTTGCCTCCGATTACTCCTCGGCACTGAGCGGAACCGCACCGACACTCCTGCTGCTTCTCCACGTTAAACGCGTAAAAGTTGTAGTCGTAACACAGTTCCGTCATCGAAGGAATGTTGGTGAGCGCGAATAGACCGATCCGGAAAACCCCGTTCACTGACCACTTTTGCATTTCGCAGTTTGGTTCACAAGAGTGGTTCACGAAACGACCTTCCGCACCCATCCTGTAACCGTCTATCACAGTTCCACCGTCAAGGTTCAGGCAGTAGTGATGCTTATCGTTCTGGTAACGCTCTGCCATTCGCTGACGGAATTCATGCTCGCTCACCACTTCACCGATGTATTCCAAAATAAACTCTCCTTAACGAATTGAGAGAAAAAAAATTAAGATAAATATGAGAAAGCAAAATTACAAAGAATCATTTTTGAAACAAACAAACATGGAATTAATTTTCGAGGATAATGACATAAAAACATAATGAATAATTATCACTCACGTTTTCATTAATCTAGATTTAAATGTGATTTTAAAATCAAAATGTAACTTCTTTTCACAAGTTTTCATAAATAAATTTGAATCAAAACTGTATTTTTGATCCCAATCATAAAAATCGCTAAGTTTCAGTTTCCATAATTAATACGAACCTTGTTTGACCGGCGCCATGGTTCGGACTCCCCAACCTTTCTCTTTGGTCGAGAACTTTTGCAACATCGGAGCCCAATCATGCCTCTGGATTCTTTGATTAGAACAAAGTTCTCCGCACGGACACAGTTGAGGCGAACACTCGGTAAACATCATCCTAAAAACATTAACAAAACGAAGATTAACACCATGCTTTCTCATTGTAAAATCAGCGATGAACCTGTTGAGGCAATCGTCTCCACATCCTTTCAAATTAACATCTTTAGATTTGACGCAATTGCAGCTCTGTGCGTCGTAATTGCACACGGGTTTAGCATCCACGTAAACGTCTAAAATATTTAAATTTATTCAGTTTAATTCCTAAGAAAATATGGCAAAAAAATTTACTTGTTCGGATCTTTTTGTAGTTTTGAGAAGGATCATCCCTAGCGAACAGCTTTTTATGCTTATGAAGCCACCAGATATCGTAAGGGAGTAAAAAATCCACTCGCTTTTCTCGGTAATATTTGCCAAAGTGAATTGGAGGTGGTAAAAGACTATGTTCCATCTCTCCTCCGAAATAATTCACTTTCTCGCGCGTCTTGAAGTCTCCGTTTTTTCTTTTTGGTCTAACAAAATAGCAGAAAATTATTATCAAAATCAGAACACGTACAGGATCACTGCATTGAAGAACATTGGATTTATAACAATTCATTTTGAACTCATTTTGTTTTAATAGAACTCTTGAATATTAAATATTAGGTTTAACTTTAAGAATTTGACTAGATTTCTAAAATTATATTTAAAAGATTAAGTTTTTGAAACTTTTAATCCAAATCCATAATTTCAAAGTACATTTGAAATTATTTTATTTTGCTTAAATCCCATAAAAGTAGATTTGTATAATTTCAATCACAGAAAAATGAAAAAATGGAACTTACTCGTCTTCCTTGAAGCAGTTGGAGAAGAATCCCGCTTTCAGATACTTTTTCTTCGGTTGTCTCAGTTGCTTTTTCACATCTTCGATGATTTCACCTGATTCTTTTTCACCGAAATCTTTATCCTCGTATTCCGACTCGCTTTCTTCCTCTGCGAAGAAAGTGCTTCGATCTATCTTGGAATCCTCGTTGAAGAACAAGGGGTAAACATCCGAGGCATTCTCCGTGTCTCTGTTAAATAATTTTAAAAACAGAAATGTCATTTTTAGGTAAGTTACACACTCGTGAATTTCAACAAATTAAACCTGAATTTAAAATTTTTAAGAATCTGAAAATATCCACACTTATAAAAACTTATTTTCAAATTCAGAACTTGCGAGTACATAGCTAAAGAGAACACGAAATAAAATAATAAACAATACAAAAAAACTAATTACTCTGAAAAGTCAGGTATTTCCTCCCGGCAGCTAACAGTCTCCTCAGTCTTAATTTCCGTTAGTTTACAGTCGAACGTCTCATGTTCCGCCTTAATGGCTTTGGTTATGTTCAGATCCAGCTCAACATCCGCATCGTTCACGGCCCGAACGACTGACTCAATGGAATCATGCACCGGGTCCACTTTTACTTTCGCCGTCTCATCCTCACCGGTATCACCTTCTTTTTTACTCTCTTCCACAACATCGACAGAAGGAACTAACTCCTCCGTCACCTCAACTGGTTTCGATTCGATTTTAATATCTTTTGCCTGAATCAATGTTGGTTCCGTCAGACTTTCTGTTTCGTTCTCGTTCTCCACCACCTTTTCTTCTTTCACCATCATAGCAGCAGTTGCTTTCGGCAACACTTTTCGTTTCTTTGGTCTAACGAAACCGGTTCTATTGGCCGGCTTCCTTTTCCGACTCCTCCTTTTTAGAATCATGTTGGAACCGTTCGTGGCTAGCTTGTTAGTCCTGCTTTTCAGCTGAGACTCTTTCAATTTGTGCACGTGAATCCGAACTTCTTTCACGTCCTTCCGCCTCTTTGTACACCTCCCGCTGTTCAAAGGAGCCGGAAGTTTAGAGCTGCTCTCCTCCTTCGTTTCACCGGGAAAGCTCGTTTCAAGGTTCACGCGAGATTCGCACTCCGTTAAAACCTCCTCGGGCACAATCTCACTTCCCGATCTCGTTCTACTCGGAACGTTCAAGTTCCTCTTACCCGTATGCTCTGTCGCCTCGCACACGCACGGAACCACTTCCGGTCTCAACCGTTTCTTAGGAGTTAACGGAGACCTCACCGGATATAAGGAACTACACCCTACCGCCGCAATCTTTTCTTTCTCTTGCTGTTGAAACGATTCGGTTCGAACGTTTGAAGCGTATTTGTTGATGCAAGCCTCGATGGTCTCGTCAATGGAACTGTTCACCGTATTGAACCGTGAGATGCAAGACTCGATGGCGTCCGCCACAGTGTCCACTTTCACCGAGAACTTTTGTTCTACTTCTACATCGATCGGAACCTCGCGGTTAGTGGAACCAGCCATTACTTGGTTCGCATCTGAGTTCGGAGTCTTAGTGAGGCTGGGAAGAGCAGAAGACGTACTGATATGGCGATGCCTCTTCTTCAAAGGCAACCTCTGTTCGTTGGCACTCGATTCTTGACACTGCTCGCTTCCTTCTAATCTAGTTGGCACTTCGCACGAGGTGGACAATGGAACCGGAACCGCCTTCTTACTTCTACGTTTCGGTTTCTCTCTCACTATTTCCACCGTCACCGCTGCAGGCGCTGTTTCGTTTGCAATATCTAAAAATGTAAATAAAAAAAAATTTAAATTTGGTTGCTTTATAAAATTTCAGAACATTGTAACTGCTAAACATTTATACGTTTACTAAATTTTTTTCTTAGTTTATAAAAATAATACACAGTAAGTGAACTTCTAATGTTAATTTACCTAAAAGTTCTTTCTCACTGTTTGTCGTCTTCTTCTCGCTCACTTTCTTCCTTTTTAGAATCTTCCTCAATTGAAAAATAGTAGGCAATAGAAGTTCCCCATGTTTGACAGCTACGTTGTTTTGCGTAGCCCATGTTCCCTTAGCAATATGACACTGTCCGAGCAGAGAAACCAAGTTGTCCAACTCAGCCACGAATAGAGGATCAGCGTTGGCTCCTTTGACTCTTGCAGACCATGGCTTCAGCCTCTTCTTAAGCTCCTTACTCGTGTTCTTATGATGACCATGAGTCTGAGGACCTTTGCTCACTTCACCCTTGGTTCCTCCACTTCCACTGGCTGTGCTAGAACTGGAACCCACTGACCGAACTGTGCTGGAACTCTTCTTGCCCTTCGAACACTCGACAAACTCCTCCACTGAGGACTTTACTCTTCCTGCAGGAACCGGATCAAAAAACTTGGACACAGCTTTGCTGTTTAAATTGTTACTATTAGTGTTGTTATTAATGTTAGAACTAGAATTGGAGTGCCGAGTCGTTCCGCACGTAGGATGTGAAGCACAGGCTATACATTTGCCTTTCCTAGGTTGAACCAGTCTGGTCAGCATGTTATTTCCCGTCCTGGATTTCAACTGTTGGTCACTGATGGCTGCCGCGTTCGAAGAACATCGCGTTGCATAATTATTTTTACCCAAATTCGCGTTTAGCAAATACCCCAAAGCGTTTTCCTTGTGTCCATTCTTACACGTCTCAGCCAGGTGATAATGATGTAGATGATGACTGTAATGATGGTGGTGGTGATGATGCTCAAAGTCATTGTACTCATCCGCTTGGAACTGTAGACTAATAGAGTCCTGCACGCTGCGAATAAGAAGATCGAACTCACTGTCGTTCTTCTCTTTGCCTTTGGAGATAAACTTCTGAGGACTCAACGCGCTTTTTGTCGCGTTGATCCTGCGTAGAACCTGACTGTTGTCGTATAACCCGTGGTTTTCCTTCTTCGTCCTACACAGCCGCCTCTTCTTAGCTGAAGACGTCGAGGAGGATGAAGAAGACAATGAAGAAGAAGACGACGAAGTGTTTTTGGTCTTCTCTTTAGTTATGGCACGTTTTGGTCTGTCACGAACTGGATTGGGAGTGTCCACATCGCTTTTGGATCTTTGGTTATGCAGTAGAACCTGTTGTTCTCCCTCCGCGGACAACGCCTTGCTGCTTGGTTTCTCCCCATCCTTTAAAAACGAGTCTCTGTGGTAAACCTCTAACGCTGAATGAGGTTCCATAAAGTTATTAGTAAGAAGATTTATAGAAGGGGAGGGGCCCATCAGACCCATCGAGTGTTCGCTGAGGAATGGCGAGTGATTGCTCCCGGCTTGGAATGGCGAGTCCTGCTGCAGAGGAGAACCTGCGATGGACTGAATTCCACTGTCGGGAGACACGTTGGAAGTAATGTCCAGTTCTGGTAAATGGTGCCTACTCAGAGGATGACTCCATTTCTTACTACCGTCACTCTGCTCACCGGGATCACTCTCCATGCCGCTGTAAGATAAAGGAATCTTACGCGCTAACTTCGAGTTGTGGAACTCAGAATCTGCAGTTAACAAGGGCTCCAGATGCAGCAGAGGCGAAGAAGACCTACCGACTCCCTTCACCTCATGACTTTCGAAACCATCGAAATGCCTTTCGTTGGCGTTTAGAGAGGCTGTGGCTCGAGTAATGTGCTCAACTACCGATTGGATGTCCGGTGGATGGCTCACGTCCAGGTTCATGATACCCGACTGGAAAGCAGCCACTGTCTCGTTGACGATCTGTTCCGGGATCTCAGGAATATCGTCCACGCTGCCATCATTGGAACTGTCATTGTCAAAGTGGAACAGACCCGGATCGGAACCCGATGAACCGTCCACGTCCAACAGAATCGCAGCTAGATCCGCCTGATCGATCTCCTAAACAAAAAAAAAATTCTTAAAAGATCTTTACAATTTTAAGCAAAACGTTTCTTTGATTTTAAAATGAAAACATTGATCTCTTTAATTCTCATATTCACTCTCGTTTACAGTAGTTATTATATTGGTTTTATTTTCGAATATTTGTGTTTTAATTCCTGAATTATTGATTGCATAATATAACGTAACTTGCAATTTTTCCTTCAACGTTTTTGAGTTCTTTTAGAATCTTTTCTCCCAAACTGACCTGAATTCTCATAAAAATAATTTCAAATTAAAATTATTAAAAAAGCTTCCATTAAGTTTTCCCAAAAAATCTAAACAATAATTAAATTCTTTAAACCATCTTAATAAGAACTTAACAAAATAAATAAAAAAAAATTCAGTAAATAATCAGAAAATTGCATTATATTTCATAAAATAAGATAAATTTATAATCTCTTAAAATTAATTAACATTTAATAAAACTTTTCTTAAAACTTCCGGTTTTAGTTTTTTAAAAAAAATCTCAACTTTTGCCTTACTTTTCTCACATGTTTTGACGTAGGCTACATTCACTAAAACCTTTTGAAAAACTGAACTGTACTTATTTGAGCTAAAGGACTGATTATGAGAAAGAGAGAGAAAAGTGAGTGATAAGCAGTTTTGCATCTCTGTTAATTGTTCAGAGATGAACAAAGAATCAGAATAAGTTGTTTTTGGGTCGTGAACTCGGAACTCAATTTCCTTGTTTTCTTTCATCTACAAACTCGAAATAGATCACACTCTCGAAAAGCGATTATCGAAGAAATCAACATTTTCCAATGTGTTGGGCAACCGGTTCGCCCCGGAACCCAGTTCAAATTCTCCCACAGCATCCACTGGCTCAACTTCCTTTTACGCTTTTAAACTCACTGCTTTTATAGCAATTCTTAAAAAAAATAAACAATCCAGTTAAAAAGTATTTAAAGATCTCAAAGATTTTCATAAGAGAACTCATGGCATTCTCTTTTAAGAAGTTTCAAGAGTTTCCAAACAATTTTTATTGCCATGTATTCCGTATTAGTTTTTAAAAATTTTTAAATATTACTTTTATAAAACATTTTTTTTTAGAAGCCAAAATTACCCTATTACCGCTAAATGAATAAAAGCTAATGGAAGTGAGACGGTGGACGTAAAGGATTGTCAACCGAAAGTGTCATTTCTTAAATAAATGTTTAAATCGTTATGTTTTAGTGATTTAGTTTACTTGAAGGCTGTCGCTCATGTTGAGTTGTCCCTCGCTGCTCAGCTGTTCCAGGCGATCCAACTGCTCGATGACCGTGTCCGTCAGCACCACTTCTGGCTGACCCATGAGAGCAGTTGGGGGCGGAGCCTCGGGGTAGGCCAGGAACGACAAAGGTCCATTCACCCCCCGCGATGTGTCGAACCGAGGCTTTGAATACAGACCCTAAAAACAAAACAAAAACTCTTTTTTAAAACCAGGAATAAACCAGCAATTTAAAACATTTTCAAAACGTGGCTTTTAAACTCTATAAAATTACAGTAATTAACGTCAAATTTGATTTCTTCGGAACTAAGATCCGCGCAATTCCTGAGATTTTAATTCAACCAATTGCATTTTAAGAATTTCTAGATCTCGAGGGTTTATGAAATCTTTAAACCAGAATTTTAATTTTTTAAAAATTTTAACTGCAACTTTCAGGATAAATGTTAATTATTCCTGGGATTTTGAATTGTAAAAGATTTTAACTATTCGTTACTTTAAAAGTTTATCAGAGTTTATGATTATTTATCAGGGTAAAAAAAAAAGGTTCCAAGATTTTTCTTTATTGTACAAATTTTAACTAAGAGCTTTTTAAATTATTTTTAACACTTAAAAAATTCTCCATTTTTAAATTGTTAAAGAAAAATAACATTTAAGAATTTAGAAATATATGTATTTTATTTCCCTGTTTTTCCAGGTATTTTGTCTCATCTAATTTACAGTTTTGCACCTAACAATCTATTTTAACTGTCGGTAATTTGATTAATTATAAATTTGAAGATGGTGGAATTCTGAGAGACTTTAGCCCTCCCAAATCGCGCTATAGAAAATGACCAAAAGTAAATTAATCACTCCAAAAAATACATTACAAATCATCAGAATTTTTATTATTTGTGCGAATCTAAGTTAATCTAAAAATTTTACGCTCTGTAATTTAAATAAGCCCCACACGTGCTGTAACGTAGAACCAGAATTCGACAACCTTGGAATTCATTGAGATTGGTCTACGGGGGGGAAAAATTGATCCGGAAGCTGTGGTTCAGGATCACGGATCGGTTGTGGCGAGCGGGCGATCGGGAGAACGTAAACAATGAATAAAAACGACGATTACACGAGGAAAAAATGTGTCGTCGACCCTCCAGACACAAGTGAATGAGTGTCCACATGACGCATGCGTGGTTGATGCGAGGGTGGGAGGGATAAACGATTGTTTTATGAGCTGTTTTACGCCTCAATATGCTGTGACAATTCGTTACTGAGAATCCATTTTTAACGCTGTAAACACCCGGAATTAATCACTCACTCACCCAACCCTCCAAACTCCCTCGAACCCTCTTCAACGCATCAAAATGAATATGGAACCCGGAAAATTACAAGAAATTAATGAATAAAAAAAAAAATTTTTAAAAAATACGGGGAAAACTAACAAAAAAAGATTAAGAGAAAATCCTTGAACTCTGTAATCTTAATTTACGATTTCACTTTAAATTTCAATCAAATCTGGAATTTTGATGTTCGTAGGGACGAAATTAGCATACGTGACCCTGGGTTGACTTTCTCGGAATTTGAGTCGAGGAAGAGCGGATCAGGAGAGCGCGTAACAAAAAAAAAATTAGGTCGCCAACTCTTTTACTGATTCCAGCTCAACGCCGAGTGTGAGGGCAGCTTCCCTATAAACTTATCACTAGTTCTTTAGCATTAAACCAATGGTAAGCTGTGTTTACACCCCGTTTCCATTGTATGTATACGTGACGTCGGTGTGTCATCTGCTTTATTTTCAAGTGACAGCTCATCGCTTTTTATCTCAAACGTTTGAATTTTCTTTCTTTCTTTTTATTTTATATTATTTGTATTTTAATTTGTTTTTAAAACGTGGTTCACGCATGCGTGAAGGAGGCGAAGGGCGAAAGAAGAGTCGATATTGAATTTATGCGGCGGAGAAAAACGCGGTTGTCAGGGAAACGCTCTTTAATTGGAAACGACGAAGCCGCGTTTTTCGTGGAAACAAGAGCTAATGACGTCAAACGCCACCACCACACCGACCGCCAGGGTTCGCGCAACCTTTCCCCCCCTCCCTCCCTGCACTCTATCCGTTAATCACATCTCGAACGGTGACGAAACTCTTGTTTTCATTAAAAAAAAATTTTTTTTTTTTGAATAAAATACTGTATCTTCGTTCAAAACAATACTAATACAGTACCAATGCAAATCTTTGAGGATTCAATTTCTTACCAAAATGAACTCTCCAAGAATCAACTCTTTTCTCAAGAAAATCTATCCAAAGCAAATCTTCCACAAGTTCTTCACACGTAAACTTTGAAAGCGTAACCTTAAAAACTAACTCTTACGACTTGTACAGTTTAAGCGCAAATACCATAGAATAAATCCTTTAAGATTTGACCCAGTTCTAATTTAACCTTTCGGAACGAATTAATGTAAATCACAAACACGCAACTCTCTCCACATATGAATCTACAGTTTAAACAAGTTTAGCCAACGTTAATCTCTTAAAACTTATAAAAAGTAAATCTTAAAGATTCAATGTCATCCAAATAATTATTATTATAAATGTTACGAAAAAACTTTGCGAACAAATGAAACGGTATCTTACGAAAACTCAACTTTTTATATTTAAAGAGTTTGCGCAGTATAATTTTTCCTCGCGTTACCGTAGTTTTTTTTTACATAACGTAAAAAAGTAGTGCGCAAACTCTTTATTAATAACGTAAATCTTTAAAGCGCACAATAATTATTATTATCTAGCAAATGTGATGTATTTATAGTGCGAAATCTCACAGATTTCAATGTAAATCTTTCAATGTAAATCCTCATACTGTCATTGGAATTTCAAAAGGCAGAATTCACGGCCAGGGTCGCTGGCGTAAATACTGTAAGCGCGCTCACGTGTTTTCCCAATAATTTGCATACGTACTTTTGCGGAGAATCTCCGATGGAAATTCGGATTGCCAACGAAAACCATCGAAAAACCGTGCGCGGGATTAAAAGTCCGGGGAAACGGATAAGCCATCCAGGCGGTAGCACACGCGAACGCACGTGCGGAGCTTTCAGCGCAGAGCGCAGTACGGCGCACGTGCCAAAGGGTTTGGCGGAGAGCGCTATGGAGCGAAACAGAGCGTTCATCACGAGCGGTAAATCCTCGACGAGCGACGGTGAATCCGCGACTGAAGTAAGCGAGAAATAAAAGATTCCAATTACCGATGATTAATCCGTCCTTGAAAAACTAAATCAAACTCCTCCCCATCCCCCAAACACCTCCTCCTCTCACCCCTCGATCCGGCCGAGTAGAGCGGGCCAATCGACTTTTCCACGCAAATTACGAGCGTGACATTGCTCGAGAAAAAGAAGAAAAAAAAAAAATCTCTTTGGTGTGTGTGTGCAACGAGCAGCAACAGCAGCTTTCACTCCTTTTCGATCGACCCTCGGGTGGGCGGCGGGGGTAAACAAGGGGTTATCACAATTTTCAAGTTCGATGACTTACACCCACCCACCCCCTTAACACCCGCAAAGACGCTCGTTCAATCGGTCAGAACAACTTGCGTCACTCATCGAGCCAGCAGCAGCACCGTACCACGGCGCAAACCCACGCAAACCTACTGCTTGCCACTGCACGTGCGGCCTCTTTCCATTATTATTATTATCGTTTTTGTTGACACCATTCGATTCAACTTTTGATTGTACGTATCGACATTTTACACTGAGAGATTAAGAGCGCGGTATTCATAGACGTTTATGTGTGGCGTAATACTGTAGAACTCGTATTAGGCAGCTGGTATAAGGGCGCGCGCAAGAAAATGGGTACCACGACACCGTTATGACTATCAAAACATAAAAGCTTGTTCAAACATTTTGTATCACACATCCCTGGGCTCCACACTCCATCAATCAAAAGTTACACATTAATATAGGTGCGCAATCTATAAGGAAGCACCATAAATACGAACCTTAATTCATTTTCGATAGCTTTTTAATAAATTCAAACGTTTTTCACTCATTTCCAGCTGATTTTAAACGCAAAATCGTGACGTCACAGCCGAATGTAGCTCCCCGTTTCCATAGTAACCACCTCTACTCGCCCTAGCGAGTGCTCCCCCAATAGACCAATAATTAAATACATACACCCTACGCTTAATTCACTCATGTTTTATATTTAAAAGCCATAAGAAAAATGATAATCTTTAAACACCGTGGCTGTGATACATCGAAATCTCTGAGTCGTCATCAGCTGATCGAGAGCTTGAGGCGAGCTGGGTCCACACGTGTCCCACTCAAACCACGGCCTTCTCCTAATGCTGTGTATGCTATAATATATCCGTGGCAACGTGATTGGTTGTTGGGGGTCGCACGCCGTCAATCACGTGTAGCGAAAGCTGGCGATATGGAATAAAATGCGATGTTTACACATTTCCCCCGCCATGTTCGCGGATGTAAAATCGATTAATAATAATTAAGTACCGATAAATTGTTAACGGCGCGAACAAGGTGGAATGCGTTTGCTGTTTTGTTTTGGTTAATTTAGTTTAAACCGTTTTGGCTCATGTGGGAGTTAAGGCACCCTGTACGCTGCTGGTACCATCTCGCGTTGATTTGGCGCACTTCGCTTACTGCGCGTCATATTTCATATTAATTTATGCTTAGGTTAGGTCAATATGGGCGATAGCATAAAGCGAGATGGCGCTGCTACGCTACCAGCGTACAGGTTTACTGGGGGAACGGCATAATAATTGCGCCCGAAAAACAACTCCAACCCGATGGCAACTTTTTCCTACTCCCTAAACCCCCCCACAAACGAAATTCCTCCGTACCAAATATAATGCTTATTTATAGCTTCGCAGATAGCGAATGTGTGTTGGAGTGTTGGAGGGTGCTCGTTGCGTTCAGATGGCGGGTATTTTTAGCGGAGGGGAAGAAAGGGTTGACGAAATTAGCGTTTTCGGGTCAGGAGAACGTTCAACTGCTCTCGTTACGAGTCGCGTTTTCAAACGAGAACGTAACTCAAAGAGAGGAGAATGGAGGAGAAAATGGACGCCGACTGAAGTACATAACACAGTAGTTGGAGAGAGAGAGAGAGAGTTACCATGGCGACCGAGCAAACAACGCTGAGTTACTGTAGGTGGGTCAGAATGGGACAACAAAAACAACAACAGAACGCGCAAATACAGCTCATCCCCTACGACCTCCTTCTACGTCCCTTACGACCCCCCTTCTACGAGCCCCGGGCCACGTACGCCGATTATTAAGGAACCGCGGGAAAATGTATTACCTGAATGAATCTCTTGTCTTTCTCCAATCACTTGTTACGCAATGCAAACGAGAGAAAGTAAATCTGTTATAACTTGATTTTTTTAAATCTTCAAATCTTTTTTTTTATTATTATTATAAAAAAAAAATCTTACTTCTATAAAAACGAATGCAAATCTTATGAATGACAGCGGAAAATTGAGATTCGATTGTGATTGTAAATCTTAGCTGTCGTTTTGTGAAGATGCAAATCTTTTCCATTGAATGTAAATGTTTTTAACATTCAAAAATCAACACATAAACGTAAACCTTTTAATATCAATGCATCATTCTGGAGATCAATAGATTTATTATTATCGGCGATGTACAGACACATGCGTGCGGAAGCCTCAGCCACATCTACATGTACCGGTAACCTCGTCAATTCGTGCGCGAATGCGCAGAACCTTAATACACACATTATCTATGCAACAATCGTTGGGCGCTGATCTTCGTAATTAGTGTAAATCTCTATCGATTTACATCTCGTAATTAGCCGTGAGTCGACTATTAATCACTTGAATTATTAATTGAAAGCGATTAAATCGTAGCGCCCCTTCCCCCCCCCTCCTCGGGCCCCCCTCTAACCAGTCTCCAAACTAACTCGCTATCAACTTCAATCTCACGCATACGCACAAAAGATTCGTTGACCCCAACTCACACCCACCCACTCACCCCAGCTAACACTACGTAACCTAACGTAAATTATTAATAAACAAAAGTGATTATTATGCAGCGCCCCCCTGGCAGCAGGCGAAGCCATCACTTACGCCTGTTAAACCAAATTAACCAATCGATTTGGTAAACACGGAATTACTCGCCTGCAATAGTCTATCGGAACCCCCCGCAATGGTCACTATGCCCCTACCTCACTACACAACAGCTTCATCCACACTCTCTCTCTCTCTGCCTCCGCTGCGTTACACTAACTTCCATCTCTCGTTCTTGTCACTTGTAAACATTTTCGCGCATCACACCCCATAGATTTGTAGTTTCCCTAATTTTAATCTGGGTTGTTGAAAAAGTGTGCGAACGTTCGATACAGGCGTGAAGCCGCTATATAGTGAGGTGAGGAGCATAGCGAGTGACTATAACAGTGTTGACACCGGAAGAGGATATTTGAACCAAAAAATGTTATTAAAGTAAAGGTTTTCCACGTGTCATAAAAATATTTAGATCATTAAAAAGTTTTAATACCGGTACTAATTCAGTTACTGTAGGTACATTTTTTTGCGGACACCGTGTAATCATTTAAGATTTTACGTGATATGTCAATAGGAACAGCAAGAGTAGTGCGCACTTTTTAAGCTACAAAAAAAAAAAAAACAACTCATAACATTTAATTTAAAAAAAAAATAACATTCAACTCAATTTTGATTTCATTATTTCTACGCCATTTTAAACTGCAAACATGCAACATAATAACTTAAAGCGAATGGCAAAATGACTAAAAACTTGTGTTTCATGGTGAACCCTCCTCTAACAAACAAGGATGCTCAGACTCAACCTCCATGCTACATTACTACAATTATTATTTCTCGAGTTGAGTACGGACTCGTTCGATGCTCACCGTGTCTAAACTGCCCACTCACTTTTTTTTTTTTATATATATAAATACATGTAAAAGAGAAAAAAGAGCCTTCGAAGGAGCGAGGGAGTGTTGCCCCGATCGGGTCACCTTACCCAATCAAAGTTCATGAGCTCTAAAGAATAGTTGGATGGGTGGTTAAGGGGTGAGGAGGGAAATAAAAGCAAATAAACCAGTTAGGCCTCTTTTTTTTTTCCCTCTTATTTTCATCCGATTTCACCTTGCGAAGGATTGGAAAAGCGTGTTAAGTGAAAACGAGGGACGTGACGATATGTGACCGTGCCCCCAGCCGCCCCACTCCCTCCCTCCTCATCACCCTCATAAGCCCCCTTCACCCGCTATTAAACACCAATTGAAAAGAAGAACACACCCAAAAACGAGGTAAACATTTAAATGAAAAGATGAACCGCGTCGGACACCATCCACCCCCACCCCACTCCTCATCACTCTCTCTCCCTATGCAAAAACCCCGATCCATGGAAATTAAGTCCATGAGAATCTTATTTTCACCGATACAAGCGAGGAGGCTAGTTTGGCAGCGCTGTAAGTCACCATCTGGCCACACTGCGCGCCTGTGCTTATTTACTTCGGAGTTGGTTCGATGCTCCTCAATTTCCACAATCATTTTAACTCAGTTTTTTTAGAAATTAAGGGAGAAAATAAATTAATGTTCACGGAGCCATTGACGGAAGAACAGAAACGGAGTAACGGAAAAAGTGAAAGGACGGAAATTTCAAATCAAAATTGTTTGAAATCTCCGGAGATGCAAATCTTTAAGATTTACAGAACGGGTTTTCTTTGATAATAATAATAATTATTATGCATAATGGATGAATAGGCAGGTTGGTCTCGGTTGAACGCTTCCTGAGCCGGAGCTATGTCTCTCATTAGCATATTCCATGCAGTGAGTGAGATCATCATCCTCCTTACCCAATCCCAGCAACAGCAAAAAAGGTTAAAAAAAAAAAAAAGCAAACAATCTTTCGAAATTAAGTCCAACCTTTATTCGAGTGTTTGAGTAAAAGCTACTTTTCAAAATGAATTGATTAAACTAATAAAAAAAAATTTATATTTTTTTTTAAAATAAAAAAAGTTAAACCTCAAGCTCCTACTAAAAAATAACGTCAACAAAAACACATTCTAAAAACCAAAACCAAAAATTAGATTTAAAATATTGCTGCCTCGAAATAAAGAATAAAAACACATTTAAAATTGACAAAATATTTCGTTTGCAAAGTTGCGAAGTTAGCAAAAAGCCTTTACATAAGCAAACATTATTTTTAAAATACCGGTATCTAAACTCATTTCATTTTTTTAAAAAAAATAAATCCTGTAGAAAAAATAAACAAAACACCTCCTCGCGCATACCGGTACACTGAATAATGATTAAAAATCATCCGCATAAAACATTTAAAGCAAAAAAAAATAATAAATAACTAAAGCGAAAAAAATAATTATTTTGAGCGCGCACACAAAAAAAGTTAATTGATTGAGGAAAAAGTTTTAATATAAAAATTTGAATTGGACGTCGAATAATTTATTAAAAAATGATAATTCAATTCACATTAAGTGTGAATGTATCTGTTTGAAAGAGTTGTGTAAAAGGGGGTCGGAGCTTGAAGGTGGAGGGAGGGTGGGAGGACGTCAACCGCTCGACATTGAAACCCTTTCTCAAGGGTAACTTTTTTTTCTTCTTCTTCTTCCACTTCTTCTCATTTTCATCTTCTCTTTAACACCCACTAACCCAATCCCCCCAACCCCCCTCTACTAAACAAAGAATCGAGTCGAGAACAAACGTCATGTCCGTCTTATTATACTCGTCTGCGCATTCAAAAAAATATGCGTTTTAAAACGCAGATTTTTTGAATGAACAGTTTAAAACCGGTCAAATAAAAACCGATATATTAACACTATTAGGTGGAAAAAAGAGGGGGTAGGGGGTACCTGGAAAACCACAATTACTTTGTTTACTTCTCCTCAATTTTTTGTTTTGCTAGACCTAAACTTTTTTTCTATCGATTTTTTTGGCTTTCCAATGTTTATCCTGCCACTTTCTCATCTTTTCTTTCCTCAAATTAATGTTTTTAATATTTAGTTTTTCCCGCTCCTTCTTCTGTCTTCTCCTTGTCACCGGATTCTTTCGTCTTAAAGGAGTTTTGTCCGCCCTAAAGAGGTTTTTTTTTTCTTCTTCTGCTAAGAGGCTTTTCATGTAACTTGTGTCCGCCGTGGGTTCGCTCGCATGCAGGTACCACTCTCCCTGCCTCCTCCATGTTTTCAAGAGGAGAGAGAGAGGTAGTAGCGTCGTCTGCTTCAAACATCTTATGAATAATTTATGTGTTGCGGTCATTTTTTTTATTTTTTATTTTGCTTTTATCTTCCAAAACAACTTCAAACTCGGTTCAAGGGAACTCTTCTCCCTCTCGGTCCCCCCTCCCTCCCTTTAGCTCCCCTCGCGCTCCTCAACCACTCCGACGCTCTCTACGACCTGTATCGCGATACTACATAGCCGTTTCGCTTCTTTCAAAAGTAAACAAGAACCGCGAACAAACCAAAAAAAAAAAAAAATGATGCGCTGTTTGGAGCTGAAACGCGGCTCCCGCTCAATGTGCGCTCACTGTCTCCTGTTCAAGTGATGAGCCAAGTTCACCTTGCCATCTCCCTCCCTCCCAACCCCCCCTCTCTCTCTTCCATTCCCACCGCCCACTCCCATTTTTTGAGCCGAGTCTGGAATTTTAATAACCTACGTGCTACTTTCCATCTGTTCTTTCTCGCTCCTTTTCTCCCGCCAATTTGCTCTATCGCTTTCACCTCCGCTCCCTCAAATAGATGAGGCGATTAAAAGCCTTCACCTCACCCCCAACCACCACCCCTTAACATTCGTCATTGTGATGAGTGATTCAACCTCTGTCACCCACTCCATCGATTGTTCGAGTTGAGTAATCAATGGGCGAAAGTTTTACGCGTAAATTCTATGGAATATAATACAGTAATGTTTCAAGTTTTTTGTTTTGTTTCTTGCCTCGTGCATTACAATGGCCCGGAGAATCGCTTTTGGTTTGCACGCTTTCGTGAGTTGTAAATATTATAAGGAGAGAGACACAATAAAATAAAATAAATCTAGTAAATAAAGCAAACTTAAAGCGGGGAAAGAGCATAAACTGCGATACAAAACAAACCTGGGCTTAATTGTAAACAATGAAATCTGACACCAGGTATCATCATAATTAACCCTTAACCTGAGACTATCAATTTCTTTCAAAAGCTTATTATAATTTCTCCGCGTGAGATTAAGTACACCAATATTATTATCATAAAAGGAAACCCAATGCATGTTCAGTTTTAAGATGAGGTGAAAAAAAACTTTTTAGGAAGATGAATGAAATTTTACGAAAATTAATAAAATTAATGAACTATCAAATTTAAACAAAAACGATTCTGTTTTTAAAAATCGCTTTAAAAAAAGTGCGAGTATGGGTGAATACGGCCTACGAAAGAATACGTCATGCAACTACAGTACGTCATGTACTACATACGTCATGCAACTACAGTATGTCATCCCTGTTGATATAGGTAATAATTAATCAGCCGCATGATGTGACAATAATAATTATTGCCGGAAACTGGTAATAATTCATAACAAATGAGTTGACATTAATGTAAACAGAAAGCGAGCATAAAAGTTGACTTTTATTATTATAAAATGCTAAAATTGTGTGTAAACAATCCTCGCTTCCCTCGCACTCAAAATTCCAAAAACATAAAAATAGGACGCATGAATTTTTTTTTTCTTTCTATAAACAAAAACATTCTTTGAAATGGAGAAAAAAAAAAGAAAAGAAGAGGGAGGGGGAGAGAAAAAAAAAATAAGGACATGAAAAATCAATAATAATAAGTTGAGCAAATAAATTGCGTTAACTAAGTCTAAAACCACGCCTAATTAGAAAGCGGTAAACAAATTCCGTTCTCGTTTCGAACTCGTTTAAATTCATGCGCCTACTCATTACCACCTCACAAACCAATTACTGTATTATGCGCTCGTTTTGGCTCACACGGAAACGACGGCGTGCCAAAACCTTGAGAACCATCTGTCGCATAGAATTTTCTTTTTCGTTTAAAATCCGTTCCGACGAAAGCGACCGTTTTAAGAAAGACATTAAAAACGCTTCTGTACGTGTATTTTGTGACGGAATATATGAATGTTAAAAGCGCTGGAGAGAGAGAGATAAAGTGGGGTCAGGGGTGACGGAGCAGGAATTACAATTTCAAATGGTTTGGATGGGGGGAGCGATGGGATGGCAAGAGAGGGGAGGGGGGCGGAAATCTCACTTTCCGCCTAATTTTCCAATACTAACTTCCGGTTTTTCAAAACGGTTCTGCGGCTCCAATGACATTAACCCAGTCGAATGGAATGGTAACAGCGACTGGCGTTGCTTTTCCTCGGAGTGTCACGCGGTCTTAAGCCCCGCCCCCAACGCGGATTGTAAGGAAGTGTGAGATCCACTCTCATCTTCCCTCACTATCTTTTCTCGGAATTCGTTTTTATCGGTCTTTAAAGCATTGACGCAGCCAGGGCCACCTACCGCATCATCTCCTTCTCGCACTCACAAAACATACTCGAGAGTTCCGCGGAAACGGAGGGGAAGAAATGCTAATTTTATACGTATTTCTTCCTTCAACCTTTCTCAAAAATGTTTCCTAATAATTATTATTATTCTCAAAAAAATCGAGATTAACGACGCATAAGCTTAATAAAAACTGGCGACTAAAGTAGAGTGACGTCATAGCAACCTACCTCATCGACCAAAAAGAAGAAGAAAAAAAATGACGAAGAAGGTGAAAAGCAAAGCGTGATTTACGAGTGTTTTTAAATCTCACGCCCGCCCACTTCCGCTTCTCATTAACGCACTGTGCCTGACCGGAAGTCGCTATTTATTAAAAGTTTCTTCTCTTTTAAAGAATATTTTCTTTTGAAGCAGCTACAACGAACGGTTTTCTATGTTTCCACTCGAGCGCGCTAGTAATCATTCATACAGAAGTTATAATAGTTAAACCGCTATTTTGTAGGCGGCGGTGGGGGTTGGGAGGGGGGGGGGGGAGCGGGAGAGTGTATAGTTTACCTAAACAAACCATCTGATAGCGAAAAAGAAAAGAAAATAGCGAGTGTATGGCGTGAGAATCGGAACAGCAAACAGTGGTGACGTCACGAAATTCTAAAGCCGAAGCCGCCGCCGCTGCTTTCATTCCAAAAAACCAATCTCTGTCTAATTAAGACGAAAGAGCGATGAACTCTGTAAACAAAACGAGGCCATACTCACCGAATAATTTAATTAACCCTCCCCCCACCCTTCGTCTCTATCTCCCTCCTTACCCCCCTACCCCACAATCACTCCCCCGCGGACGCATTCAAAGCTGCTGATCCACATTCGATAAGCGCCGCACGCACCCCCTCCGCTTGGCGTCACGTGCGTCTACCAAAGCACGTGTTTGCTTTATCAAAAAAAAAAATTTCAAAAGGAAGAAAAAAATATCGTCTAATGATAACAAATTCCGAACAAGTTTCCAATTGCTAATACAATGTTGTTCTGTACTTGGACTGTTAACTTCGCAACCGTTGTTTGCAGATTTTTTCAAGTTGTTCACAATTATTATTACTGTACACAGTATAAAATATAACAGTCATTATTTTCATTTTCATTGCAAGAGGTGGAGGAGGAAATCGGCGCATAACTTGAAACCTTTTTTAGACACTTTGTAGTCAAAATAAAATATTGTTCACATAATTCAGAAAACGGAAATACATCACATACATTTAATAAATGTAGAGTAGAAATAAAATAGGATGAAAGTACCAAAAATTTAACTTTTAAAAAAAAGTATGCTAGCTTGGTAGGCCCACATAGAACTTTTTAAAATAAAAAAAAAACCCAATTTCTAAAAAAAATGGCACTTTCAGCCTTTTTAATTTTCACTATAATACTGTATTGACTGTTAACCTTACGAGGCTAACTGCCGACATTATAATAATAATTAGGTACTGTACATTAAAATAAATTTAAAAAAAAATGGCGATTCCCGCAAAAACTTATTAATTCAGTAATAATAAAGAAAGCATAATGAACTAACCTTTCCCATCTTGGAGGAGGCGTGTTTGTCTTCGGAGCGTCCCTTCTCCCCCTTGCGCCCCTCCCCCCGCGTTTTGCGTCGGGAGGGGGAGCGGGGGATGGTGATCTTGAGGGAGGAGGAGGAATTCTCGTCGCCCCTTCTCTTCCGCCGCCCACTGCCCCCGCCAGAGGGCACTTTAGCCGCGATCTTCAGCTTGAGTTGACCGCGGTCGAAGTTGGTCACCGAGAACTCCTTCTTGCACCGCGACTCGCCTCCCTCCGAGCCGGACTCGGACGCCGACGAGCCGGAGCTGCTGCCACTGCTACTGCTCGAACCGGAAGTGGAGGACGAGCCGCTGCTATCACTGCCGCTACTGCTGCTATCGTCGTCCGAACTCTCACTTCCGCTCGAGCTACTTCCACTCGAGCTGCTACTTCCGGCGGCCATCGCGCCCCCCCGCAACCCCTTGCCGCCAGGGGGAGGCAGGGGTCTCCGCACCGCATCCATCTTAATCACGCTGCTTCAGGGTTGCCATGGCGACATCAGCTGAAAAACACAACACGCATTACATAAGGAACAACAACAAAAAAAAAAACATTGCCGTTAAAATTGAATACGGCGACGAAATTTAAAAGATTCAAATGACTTTTTACATAAAGCGAAAGGAATTATTATTATTATTACGTCGCACATGGCGACAACAGTAGCGGTAGATAGAAAAGGCGCCAAGGTCTGACCACGTGATCGACGACACGTGTGATGACAAACCAGGCACGTGTCGCGGTTGCCATGGCTACGCGCTTCCATGCTTCTTACACTGAAAAACACTACGTTTATTTTCAACCCTGAGCGTGGCCGTAGCAACGCGGATAAACCATTTTAACAAGCCATTAAAATCACTGATACAGTATGAAGAAAATTCCCTAAAACCATTTTAATTGTTTTTTTAAAAACAAAATTACACGGTGCCCGTAACTAAAGTGCACCCCAACTGAATTAGTATTAAATTCTTTTAACAATCGAAATATTTGAATGACACATGGAACAATTTTATTTTAAGCACTCTTTTTTTTTTTTTTAATATTTAATTCTTCTATTCTGCGTTTTGAAAATTTGCTTTCAGCCACTCAACACACGCAGCAACACCAGTTCGCCATTCACTAGGCGCTGCATTGATTCCAGCATACTGTAATGGGAAATGATTTTGTCTTCTGTGTCGTTCGTTTATCTCGTAAACCTTTTCTTGCATCACACCCCATGTTTAGTAGTTTCCCCAATTGAAATCTGAGATATTGAAGACGTGCGCCAGCGTATGAAATGAACTCGATCAAGCTGGAATCAATGCAGCGCAAAATGAGTACCGTAAGCTATTATACAGCTTGCGTTAAAGCCGAAGGAAGATATTTTAAACGCAGAATAGAACAAATGAATGTTTAAAAAAAGTCTTTAATGGATAACTCAAATATTTAAATTATTAAAAAGATTTAATATTAATTCAGTTGGGTACAGTTTTTTTTACGGACACCGTGTATACAGTAGCTTATAGCCATTTTTTAAAAACGCATTAAACCATAATACAGTACATGTATTACATTACTAGTATATAAAAAAGTAAATACTGCATACAGTAATAATAAAATAACTTCTATTACATCCCAAAATATTTCGGCCTGAAATAATTCAAGGTTTGATGGAAAGCCAATTATTATAATGAAAAAAAAAAAATGTATAAATAGATAATGCTTAAAATTCAATAGCGCGTAAGTGTCAATTCAAAAGTAATGATGCGTAAATCGAATGATAAATTGAAAGGTAGCGGGGGGGGGGGGGAATCCACGCATGTCACATTCATTTCAAAATAAAATTACTGTATGCGAAATCCATCATGACGTCATGAGCTGTTATACTAATAACACGCGCAATGTTTACGTTTTTAAGAACCACAAAAATTGGTTCGGAACATTAATACGCATTTTAAAAATAAAGTGACATGACACATTTCTTCCCTCAACCCTTCAATAATAATTTATGAAACGACATTTCGACCCCGTAGCAAATCAAACTAAGCGCTCCTCACACAAATAACATAAGTGTCATTTACATTTACACCCACCAAAAAAAAAACCTCAACTTAATAATATTCCTCAAAACTCGAAGAAGCAAAAATCGTTTAAAAAAAAAAAAAATGAAGCAACGTTTAAAAGTCCCACTCCAACAATTTCTTTTAAGAAGAAGAAGAAGAAAAAAAATCGTTTCGTTTCTTCATCGCTTTCAAAATTAAATTAAATGAAAAAAAAAAAAATAATTTTCTTTTCGCCAAGTGAAAAACACGTTTCGCAACTTCATTTTTTTTTTTTTTTTTTAAGAAAAGAAGATTTCGATTTGAAAACAAGATGAACCCGCTCGTTCACTCACGGTTGACGAACTGCCGAATGACGTCAGTAGCAACGTCATGACGACTCCATTCCACGAGCTCCACCCACTCCCTACCATCAACAGGGACGCACGCGCCCTCGCCCCTACACGCGCGCTCCTCACCCACCGAGGAAGCGGAACGGAAGAGCTAACCAGACGTGCCGCCCGCCCCCCGCCCGGGGTGGACAAAGACGCTTTCTCACGTCACCAAAAGAGGGAGGAGAAGCGAAGTAATTAACCCCCCCAACTACGTCTCCCCTTAAGTGTGTCACTCGAGCACGGCGGATTCAAAGGTCAGTCGAACGGATCGCCATTCCGTTCACTAATACGACCGACATTTTCCAAACACACAGCTGGCTCGCTACCTTTCATCTCGCACGCACACTCTCCATGTAAGGCACTCAACTACAAAGTTAAATTAGATTTAAAAAAAAATAATAATAACGCTTTGTTTGTTAATAAAGTTTAGTAGCTGTTTTTCAGTGTTTAGTGCAGCAGGTTGTCTGTCTTTTGTTGCGCGTTGGCTCTCCCAGCCTGCAGCATTCCCTATCTCCCTCACTCAATGGAAGAGTCGTCACAACAACAATAAAGCTCTTTAATAACGTCAAGAATGACATTAATTACGGCGATAAACAACGCTGGCTTCCTCATCGCCGACCTCGCTTTCCACCACGCATGCGCAAAGAGGGTGGTAAGGGGGGAGGGAGAGAAAACGCGCGTGAGCGGTGACGTCTGAGAAAAAGGACTCGCGCCACTCAAGGTTGGGAGTGCCGTCGGCTAGCTTCAATTAGCCAGGGCGCTGTTTACCCTCGGTTGTGGTGAGTGATGAAAGGGGGCGCCAGGACCCCCCTCCCCGCCCCCCTGACACAACTCTTTGGTTAGTTTTAAGGCCAACGACCTCCTCCTTCAACCACTGCGCTCAATCTCTCATATTCCACTTTCAACGCGCTCCCGATTCACCGCTCGACGATCCAACGGGTTATGGCGATTTCCAGATTAAGAAACATACCCGTAGATAGAGAGACGTACGTCATAGCGTTGTAGGCGCTTGAGTTTAGTTCTGGTAACTAAACTTTTACTTCTGGTGCCAAGTTTTTAGTTCCAGTAGCGTTACGTTTTTCATTCTACAGTATTATCAAGCCCCAAAGTACTTTTTTTAAAAAAAGTTCTTGAGTCACCAGCTGCGAGTGCAACTTTTGCCTCACCCGTCTTCCGCTTCCTATCCAGACAGAGACCTTGACCCTCATAGCTCACCCCCCACAAAAATCCAAATCCCCTCCTTTTACATGATGGAAGAAGAAAAAAAACGCCGATAGTTATCTCGGGCTAATAAATTCTATCTCCTATTAACATCTCAAACATTTTAATTAAGCCTTCCTTTCGGGGCCCCACCTACCAGCCCCTTTCCTCGTAAAGGTGAGATGTGAGCACGCAGCTGCTCGGTAGGACCTATTTCAGCTGGCGTCTGCTCTCCCAAAGGCACGTGCGAACGCGGTAGGCGTGGCGAAGGGAGCTCCTCCTCCTCCCAGCGAGTTACGCAAGGCCACCCTCGCCGAATCTAGGTGACGTCTGAGGTGAGGAGCGAGGAGGAGAGGAAACATCTGTCCTAAAGGTAATATGAATGGGGACCCAGTGTCTTTTCACCTCACCCTGCCTGGCCTCTCCTTTAAAACTCCCCTACCCCTACATCGCTTCAATTAACCACACAGAAAGAGAAAGAAAAAAAGATTAACGGAATTACTCGGCTCTTTTCGTTCGAATGAATAGAAGAAGAGCATTATACATTACGACGTTAATTATGATCCGATTCCCCGTGTGAATACAGCCGCTCATTCGATTGAGGTTAAAACGTCGGCGAAGAGTGAATGAGAGCTTGGCCTACACTCGGCGCGCGCACGCAGTGTGAACACAGCTGACTCGCATTTTCTCCCAACGCTTAACACGCGGCGGCCTACGTCAGCGGTGTTTACACTCCGCACGTGCCAGATTTATTTAATGCGATCGCCATGGGGTCCATTCAACTACGTCACAGACGCCGATAAATAATAATTTTAAATGATAATAAAAAATTATTATTATTATTAACGTTTTTTAAAAAAAAAGAAGGAAAAAAATTTTAATGTAATTTTTATAATTAAATTGGCAACAGTTTTTAGTTTTTTTTTGCGTAACGCGAGAAAGATGAGAGATTGCGAAATGCGAAGGCGGGTGTGGGTCACGTGCCGAACGCGGTTTACGGAAGTCGAGGCCATTTTTTCAAGATGGCGGCTACGGCGTGTAAACAGATACGCAACGTTACACGCTCGCTCTTTCATACATTTACAATATCAATAAAAACGTCAATAATTATGTATACAAAAATCAGGTTACACATTTTAACGTAACGGAGTCTCGCTCCATTCTCACGTAACCTTAAAAGCACGAGATCAAAGCTAAAAATAATTATTTAATAAAAAAAAAAAAATAATAAAATTTTAAAAAAAGAAAATCGAAGAGTAATAATTTTTACCTTGAACTCGCATTTACATTGCGTTATGTCTACTAATATTTTTATTTAAATTCAAGGATATCAATAAACAGCAATTAAAATTATTATTATTACTGTATTATAGAATGTCAATACACATTGTAATTTATTATAATAATAAAAAAAAATACGAGATGAAAACATTTTAACGCGCGCGTTAAATCAACACGGAAGTGTTCGCAACAGCGTCGACGGAACGAGCGTAATAAACCAAACACACGTAGAAAAAAAAAAATAACCTTTCGTTTGATTTATTTATTTATTTTTGTCAACACGACGACGGTTGTCAATAGCCGTACCGCGTTCGCCATCTGTAAAAAAGTGCGAGTAAATAAGGAGAAGGGAAGCGTAGTAAAAATGGCCGACCTGCGCGGGGGATGCTCACCTTTCGCGCCGCCCGCAATAAAATAAAATAAATAAATAAAAAAAAAAAACGGCGGAAATTTAACCGCGCTGACGGCTTCCACCAACTCTATGCTTACCGTGAATCGACATCTATCCCGTACGGAGATAATCCCAGCCTTCGTCTGTGACATCATCGACGCGATTAACAATTTTCTTTCCAGATTCTCCCCCCAGATTAAATAATAACCTCTGGCGTATAATAATAAATTAATTCTCCCCCACAAACAGCGAGTAAAGTACCGAGCGCGTTTTCGAAATTAAAGAAAAAATATTATACGGTAGGCACACGGAATTCCCGTCGTCAGCCAACGGTTCACGCACACCACCACACTGTATGGCTGTAGCCCCCGCTACGGTGAACACACTCGCGACCCCAAAAGGGATCCGTTAATAATTTCCGATGCGCGCCAACTCGCACACTTTTCGCCCGCCAACACTTTCACCCATCGTTCACTCTTTTTGCATCGTTAACAATCGGCCGCGCATCCAGCTTCTTTGATTTCCAATCGCTTCGTAATTAACCGTTTAGTCGGACACGGACTACCAAATAATCCACCATTTTGTAATTTGTAAACACACGTTACGATCATTAGTAGTGTACTGTATTATAGAGGCTGCGAGTACGTAGTGGTACTGCGCTAGCTCGCCAGGTGGGGCTGCGCAACGGCTCAGGTTGATGCTTTCCCGCCACAAAAACTGAAACATTCCCGCCACACCACCCCTACGTTTCCCGCCATCCAACGCCGATCGCGCGCGAAACTGAAAATTGAACGGGGAGAAATGATCAACTTCGCCGAAAATCTCAGATTTTAACTACTTTTTAACTATTTTTACACAACTTTTTAAACAATTTTTTTTTAAAATGGAAAGAATGGCGCTGGACGTTGAGGTGGAAGATATGGACACGTCGGATTTTACTGAAAAAATCGCTGAGGCCAAAGTTATGTTGCGTGCAAAAGCACTGGCTTTTCTGAAAACCAAGCGCTCGTATAAGGACAGAATTCGAGATATGCGCGTCTCCATCGCAGCAGGTGATTAAAATTGATCGATATTCGTAATACTAATTAAATAACCTGCAGACGATTGACTTATTAATGCATTTAATTTAAGAATCGACCGAACTAAGCCGGGAATCTGAAAATTTGAAGGAAAAGTAGGTTACGTGCAAATATGTAGCATGTGTTTACTCGTCAAATATAATTTTATTAATGAAATATTTTTGTGATTTATTTGGGTAGAGTTTTAGAATTAGAAGAAGCAATTATAAAAGAGAGGAGCGTTTTTAGAACCAAGGAATTATTGCTGCAGTTGTAAGTTTTATGTGCCTAAAGTAAAAAAGAATTTTGCATCATTTCCTTCCACTTTTAATAAATGCTTTGAAATTGAATAACGTCTTTAAACGTTAATTCGCTTCGACAACAGTTCAAAAAGCTTCTGAAATTGTTGTTTAAAGTTCATTCAAACAGGCAATCTGTTTTTAAAATCTGAATTGTAACGTTGGCCGGGCTAAAATTCACCGTGTACCAGCGCATAATAATTATAGCTGTTAAAACTTAATAAAACAGTTCCATACTGTAGTTATAAAATAGTTACTTTGTAACAGCTTTAATAGTTATTCAAAGTGCTTAGTGTTTCGTAGTTCTTAAAGTTTTAGAACTAGTAATATAATCGAAAAAATTCTATCCGTTAGTTTTTGTTTGTAAAAAATGAATGGGCTTACTTTATTTTCCGTCTTCAAGAATCCTTTGCAAAGCCCTCTTGAAACCTTTTGATATTATTTTTATTATAATTACACTGTAACAAAATTTTAAAACGTTTAATTAATTTTTTTTTTTTAATGTTGGAGTTTTTTATATTAACCTTGATTTTTCTTCATTCAATTTCACGAATTTAGTGGTCAGATGAGTTTGACGATGAACTCTAAAGTGGGTTTGGATTCATCTTTAACTTCCTCAAAACTTTCGGATGACGAAAAGTATAAAAAAAAAAACCCGAGAAGAATTCATTTAAATTGAACGATATTGTACTCTTATCTAATTAATTTTGATGTTGACAGCGGCGCCGTAATTTCACAACTGGAACGATTATATCAGGTGCAAACGAGGTACATCAAATTAGACCTTGAATTGAAAGCCCTTGTTGAGACTAGGAGAAAATTACAGGCCGAAAGTCTGGGTATATTTGGAACTTTTAATTAAAAAGCAAACACGAATTTTAATTTTTTACCCCTTTTTTTTCTCGCGATTAGATTATATCGTGCAATCGAGATGTAAATATTTGGAGATGAATAAGGTGAAGAAAAAGATTAAGTCAGACGACGAAGAGGCCAACACTCGAGAGGAAACCAGGTTTCACATTTAATAATTTAATTTTTCTTTTTTTATTTAAAAATGAAGCTTTACACAAAACCTTTTTAAGGAGGAAAGATCATTTGAAGAAAGGTGTTCGAGTGCACCTTATAATCAGCAGGTTATTCGAAGAGTTGATCATGTGTAGTCAGCTGGACTGGTACAAGAATCCTGAATTGAGAGCTAGGCTTATTAAGCTGAAAAAAGGTTTAGAACTGGATAACATTACTTAGGCTTCAATGGGTATAGTAGCGGATCGGAGGGAAAGATTTTTCTCCGTCATCGTTCACATCCACGATGAGATCCACTTCAGTTGTTCCGTTTGAAAGATCCAGAAGTTTCAGCATCCTATGACATTTTAAAATTTTAATAATTTTGTGAACTTCCAATTTGTTTGCGCGTTTTAGATCGAGGTTCCATGATTTTGACCATAAAATGATTTATACAACTTACTTTTGTTCCATGTTTGTATTGTACATCGGAATAAACAACATAAAGACAATCTTAGTTCCTTGAATAACTGTGTCCACTGTTATTCCGTATTTATCCTTTCAAATAGATTTTAAGTTAATTTCAGCAAAATATTTTAAAACAGTTAAAAACCAAACTTATAATATTACAGTATATTCACAGCGGCCATAAACCAAAATTCTAAACATATTTTTCAATTTATTTTACCGGATATTTTAGAAGAGATTTTCTTTAGTTAAAAATTGTGAATTTATTATATATTGGTTATTTGGGCTTTTGGGAAAGAAATATCGCTTTTCTTTATTTTCGTTAGGATTTTTAAGTTTTGACAATACTGTACATGTCATGTACAGTACTTCAATTTTTTACTCAAATATTTTGGGTAGAAGTGATTCTTTTTAGATAAATTGTAGTTTAGATCTGTTTAGATAGATTTTGGTCTATTTGGATTTAGTATTTTCTCAGTTATACCTTAACTGCATTTATAAAGTCTTTCAAAGTGAAGTTCTTGTGTCCTTGCACGTTCCATTTGTCCCACAAAGTGAACCGGAGGCCGCTCCTATATAAACCAACCCAATTAGTTTACACTTAATTTCAGTCTGGAGAAATGGAACCTTAAAGTCTGAACCGGAGCTGGAGCAGGTTCAGCAAAGATAAAAGAGGAGAGTGCCAGATTGAGAAAGCAGTTCTGATGTGTTTCTCTGGAACTTTTCTGCACCAGTTTAACCAGCTCGATGGTCAAGAGTCCGGCGACGGCTGAAGTGGTGGTGATGATGGCGGGGATGATTCTTCCGGCAATCTGTCGAATACTGTCTTTCGGAACCGGATCGATCCCGTACATAACAGCACGAAGATTCTGAAAATACAAGTAGTAGAAAACATTTGAGATAAATGATCGAACAGTGTTGCACTAACAGTTTTTTTTTAGCAATTACCGCTGTGGATGTAATGAAATCCAGGTGTCCCACAACCTCATCGTCTTTATCAAACTCTTGAGGTCTCCCTTGGCTGAAATCTGCCTCCAAAGTTAAATTTAGATGTTTTAGACTAACCTTTTAGTTCGCATATATACCTTGTTGCAACGCGAGATTTAAGAACTCCATCAAACTTTTGGCATCCATTTCTGGATCGTCTACTTTACGAATATCTTCTGCCTTTAAATCAATATCAGTTTCCACTTTCTAAATAAAGAAAACTCTTTAAAATTCCAAAATTATAATTAATAAACTACCATAGTGGCATTCTCAAAGCGATTGCTATTGTTGAATTTATTTTCTAAATGCTTTTTTTAAAGGGTATAATTAAATTGGTATCCTTGTTTTCTACAAATGAGTGGTTCTTTGGTGTACCTCCTTGAAAATGCCACTGCATAATCAAACTTACTTTAGTATTATCAGGAACGAAATCTGGAATGTTAAGACTTTGAATTGTTTCTATTATAAACTTATCCGTTAAATTCTAAATAAAGTAAAATAGATTATAATATTTTAATTTGTACAAATTTCTTCATTTCTTACATCTACTTGAATTCCCCAAGAGATGGCCAAAAGTTTAGCGTAAGAAGAAATGAATACTAAATGCCTATAAAATAAAGTTCAAGATTTGTATATACATGTAAATAGTTTCAGTTTTTAAAAGTTACGTCGGATCTCGACTGTCAAAAGAAATTGGCGTAGGAGGAAGTCTGCTGTTGTTCCAAAATGGTTCTAAAAATCAAATAAATTATTATAGGTATTAAACAGAATTTTTTCTCCCAGTAAAAAAACGTGGAACCTCCGTTTTCGCGTTTCGTGTCCAAAGGAAGTTTGTACATTAACTGTTTAGCGTTATGGTTAAAAAATTTCTCAAACTTAAACCTCGCCATGTGCAGACAGTGTACCCAGCACTTAGGTCGAAATTTCGTGGCTTTTTTAAGCCATCCGATTAAATTCGAAATAGATTTCAAGTATTCGTCGCCTAAACAATCCCCTGAATTCTAAAGTAAAAAAAAAATTATTTCTATTCTTCTTTAAACTGATAAATACCGATATAAGTATACTTTCAATTTTGATTCCAAAGTTGAACGCGAACTTTCAAACTTTTGAATCGTGCTCGGGATTTGGAAAAACTGTTTCTCAAACTAAAAACAAATTTTTTAAACAATTAATTATAAGCATAAAATTGTGAGAAACGACGATCTATTCCTTTTCAAATGAAGATTTGATATGATAATCGAGACAAATCAATAATTTATTTTTTGGCACAAATTTGATAAGCCTGGACTTTTAGTTTATTTAGAATTTTAATGAGTTGGGATTTTTTTTAGCTTCTAGTTTTTCAAATTTTTTGCAGTCGAAATAGATTAGATTTCAAAATATAATTCAATTGGCTGGCTTTAAAACGGAAGATCGAGGTTAAAATTCTCACCTTATCTCTGGCCCATTGAATTGTATGGTTAATTGAAGTGGGAAACGATTTGAGCGTACAATACGGAACTTCTTCATCCACAGGATCAGACTGACATAAACGAAATTAAAATCTCTTAGATAAATCCATCTTAATTGATAATACCTGACTTGTGTACGATTCGGTGGAATGAGGGACGATAACTTGAACGTGCCCTTTGGTACCAAATGTCCCAGACTCTAATAAAGGTAGGCAGTTATCCACGCAACGTCTGCCGGTTACAAACCTCATTTACATAACTATAATAATTTGAACTTAAATGATTTAAACCTGTCGAGATATCTTCTGCCTTCGATGTTGTCTAATGCAGCAATTATTATGTTTTTATCTTGGAAAAAAGCGTCGTTGAAGAACAATCCGCTCTCGGGATTTACTGATAAACATTAAATGTTAGTACATGTATTCAAATCTTTTACAATAAAAATCCATGAAATACCTTTCGAGTTTAAAGCCTGGATCTTCACATCTAAAATTATGAAAAATATGCAATTTATCAATCATCCATTTGTTAAAAATTGATTAAAGTGAAACTAAATTTCGGAAATTCTAAAAAACAAATAACTTAAATTTAATTTAAAAAAAATATATACCGGTATTTTATGTCTCCCAATTCTATTAGACTAAGGGATATATTTATAAAATTAGAGCAATTTACACAGACAACACCCAACTGAACAAGTTCAATATATTCATGGTACATTTATACAATCTAAGGAATAGTATCCTAAAGCCACCTCACCAATTCGTAAGATAAAACAGAAACTAATAATAGTTTTCTATAACATTTTCAACATTTAAAAATAGTAATAAAAATTATCTTTTACCTGGACAGAATCTTTTCACAGATTCAGCAGCAGCTACACTTTTGGACATCTTCATAGTTAAAAAAAATTAAAATAATTGTTATTTCAAGATCTTTCAAATAGAAAACAATATTTCTTTTACCTGCAAGTTTCTATTTCGAAAGAGAAATTGACGCGACAAATTCGACTTTTCAACAAGATCATTGTCGGTAATAGTAATCTACAATATAAACAATTAAAAATATTACAAAACGGAAAAAAAAATCGACGAACTTGCCGCATTTTCGGAACCAATTTTTAACAGAGCCAAGTTTTTTAACATCTCACAGCCTATTGCTCCGCAACCAACCTAAAAACAATTACCCATTAAAAACAATTTTTAAAGTTATGTATTAATTACCATAAACACTTTGACAGATTTCAATAAATTGGACAATTCATCGCCGAGACAAATATTGACCAAATCCGAAGAGGATCTAAATAATTCATCATCAAATATTTTTAAAAAAATTTATTTTCGTATTTCAATTACTGTAACAACATACAGTACTAGAAATTGTAATACCTATTAGAATTTGCTTTTTCTTGGACCACGTCAGCTGCGTTAAAGTTAAACTTGAATAAACAAATACAAATTTAATTATAGTACTGTGTCATAATATTTTATGATAGTTTAATAGTTAATTTTCATTTAGCTATTTTTGATATTTAGATTAGTTATTCTGTACAATGTACTACCATATCGGCTTTCGGAATTTTGTTTAGTTTAAAACATATTACGAGTAACTACGCGTGTGACTAACAGTGAGTAATATACGGTAATTAAAATAAATGTACTGTATCAAATAAGGTTGAAAGTGTAATAGGCCTACATGTACATGTAAAATCAAGACCTCTGGTGTATTTGAAAGCAAGTTAATACAATTACCCATTGATTAATTGGAATGTATTTGTTGGTGACCCCTTTAAGAACTTCCTGAGCCGTCACTCCTCCCATAAAAGCGGCCAAAGGATGGAAAATCCCAGAAGCACATCTACAGATGGTGTTTAAAAGCTCGACGTAACAGCTGATGTCAAAATTTTGTAACTAAACAAATTTCACATTGATATTAATTTGTAAACCCCAATGCTGTATAACGTACCTGATCATTGTTTTGAAAAATCATCTCATTGACCAAGTCAAAGAACTTTTTCTGATCGAAAACATTTTCTAACAATGGAAGAGATCCAAATTTAAGCAGATAGGAATGAAGAGCTAGTAGAGCGTAGTGACATATGTATGTCATCTAATAAATTTAAAAAATCTAAAGTCAAAATGCAAATTAGAATAGCATTGAATAGCATTACATTAATAGAATCTTTAGCTTCAATGAAGGTTGGGTGGCGCAACTGCTTTTCTAAAGGCTCCTAAATAACATAAAGTTACGGGATTTATCATCCAAATAAAAACAAACAAAAAAAATGTATAGCAAGTAATAAGTAAATCAAAAGTAAAACAAATTAAAATATTCGTTCTGAGATTAAACAAAACATGAAAGAAAAACGTTAATATAAGTCTAAAAAATAAAATTAGTGAAAAAGTGTTTTGATATCAATGATAAATTATTTCTCATTTTCTTTTTCAGCGATAAATAACTAAAAAACTTACAGAAACCATGGTGAGACGTTTTTTGCTCTTTTTAAACATCCCACAAGCTCTTGAATTGTGTAAATGGCAGTCGTCGTGTGGATGATCCACTTGAAACGAGTTCAGAGATGCTGAAGTAACTTTATGAGGCAAGTTGTTTAAGCAAGGAAATTGAGCCAGGTTGTGAAATGTTACCGAGTCTCCAACTTCCAAATTATGTCTTATATTTTCCTCCACAATTACTATAATCACGTCATCGTTCTAGAAGGAATAAATAAATAAACCTAGAAAATCCTTACACAAAGTGTTGTCGTTAATCGAAATGCACCTTTAGTAAGCTCGAAATGTGTCGCGATTCGTGCTGTTCTCCGTCCACATCAAAGACTTCGTGCCTATCGCCGAAATCGGTAAAACAATAACTTAAAATTCCGAAGCAGTCGGCAGAAATAAACTAAAAAAAAATAAGCATACTAACAAAAGTGATTTTTTTTCCAAGGATAAAATTACGAACCTTTATACTTGGATTACTCTGCCTACAAATTTCGTTTATAATTATTTGGTCATTGAACAACATTTCTGTTAAAACTACACACTAAAAATAAAAAAAAAATTAATGCAGGAAATCGAAAGCTCCAGTTAATTTAGAACTAAATTAATCATACGAATAGTTGTTCATCACCAAGCAATAAAATTAATGTACCAGTACAACTTACCCAAAACAACGCTCAATAAATAAATGTTCAATTTTACCACTTTATTAATAAGATTTTAATAATTTTCGATAAAATTGAACTTCATTTCTCCTTAATCAAACATTGTTTTAATAAAATTGACCAGTTATTAATTTCTCATGTTAGTAAATAGAACAACTCGAACATAAGACTTTTTTTAATATCAAAAATCGATGCGATTTTTGTTAACTTAGATTATTATTAACCTGAAAATGTTTAACGAATGTCCAATCAGACACTTGATCGGTAATAACTTTAATGTCGACGTTGGGGTTCATCTCTCGCATTTCTTTTAAACTTCCTATAACTCTAAAAAAAAAAAAATTATCAGACAAAACAAAAAAAGGTTTCGGTCGAAAACGAGCAAACCTGTTGTCCTTACTGACGGCATTTCTATCCAAAAAGAAATTAAAGCTCAAATCAGACGGTGTGGCTATTTTACTGTCATGAATTGTGAGTTTTTCAACGCCAGTCAATATGAGATTCTTCGCAATTTCCACGCCTAAGACTCCGAATCCGTGAAGGTAAACCGAAGAACGGGACAAGCTGCGCTGAGCCTCTGAGCCCAGGACATAACGCTGACGACTTAATAAATCAAAAACAACCGTTAATTATGCTCTCACCATGATTAATTATACGTAACAATAAATTACCTATACTTTATGTCGTCCATATCTTAAAAATTTTAACACTTTCTAATTAAAAATGAAGAACATTCAACTAGGACTTGCTTTCAACTTTTTCTTGTACAGGATCCATTTTCACCGCGCAAACACAACAGCGCCATCTAGCAATTAGTTTTGCAACTCACTCACAATAGAGTACACATAAAATGGTGCCAGCCTAAACAAGCCAGCCATTTTGTTTTCAATACAAACACAAAAAGCAGCACGGTAAAAGACAGCATTCATACATATAAAACAAAATGGAGAATTGGTCAACGGATGAGATAACTATTTTACCAGGCGTTTAGTCATTCGCATAATCCGCGTAAATCAATTTTTAATTTAATAAAAAAAATTTATAAGTGCTTTTTATTCAAATTATGCAAAATTTTTGGCATAAAGATGACGATAACTGATATTTAAATATTTGCTACTACCGAAATTAGTTCACGGCGAAAAAAAAAAAAGAAATTAAATTTTCATTAGAAACGTAATAATCCAAAATAATGCACGAAAAAAAAAAATAAATAAATAAAAGATCACAATCATATTCTCGTTGTAAATTACTAAACAATTATTTTTTTTTAAAACCAAGTTGGTTTCAGGAAACTAAAAAATCTAAAGCTTTATCTCTGTCATTATTGAATTGCTGCAAAGCGTTTTTGATGGAAGGATCATCGAAACCGAGGTCTCGGAATTGAACTAACAGGCGGAGATATTCCTTCGTCTGTAATAAATATTATATACCATGAACGATTGAATTAAATATTAAAATTATAAAAATCATACCTGGTTTTCGTTGTGCTTGTGAAGAATGAGAGCATTCCCTGCGTCTTGTGGATCGTAACCCAAATCCACCATCGTTTGAACTGCGCACAAGTGTTCGATCACCTTCAAATTCAATATTTTAACACGTCAATTTCGTAATAAATAATCAAAATAATAGTCCATTTCAAAGTTAAATTTATACGGAGATTTTTGCTCGTCTTTTAAGTAAAGTTTAAAATCATCAAACCTTTTGAAAGTTAGTTAAAAAATCCTTTAACCTTTGAAATAAACTAAATATATAGCGTAAAGTTAATAAAATATAGTTCAATCCCAGAACAAAACAATGCATCTAGAAATCTAAATATCTACGGGATTTTGGAATCACTAACCTCGTCGGTTATCCAGTTTAGCTAATCGGTTCAGAAATATATTATTTACTTCAAGTCAACATTCGCTTCAAACCGATTTTTTTTTTTTAAATTTTTCCTCATTAAGTCAAAAAGAATTTAATAAGATTTACCTTCTTATCATCGGTTCCAAAATGTTGGACCGCTAGAACCACTTGAGTTCTAGAGAATCCCATTTCCGTTATGTGATCGACCAATTTCTGGAATTCAGGGTGTAAATCTCGTTCCGGGATGACACTCACTTCGTCACGCTGCATCTATGCAAATGTAAATAAGTTTATAAAAATTTGTTTTAGGTTAAAGAAAAAAATGTCAGAATGGAAATCAGTGTTTTGACATTCTCAAAGTTTTCATATATGTGACACTACCTGTTCGAGAACACTTTTGGGTCTCCCTGCCAAGTTCTTCTTCTCGTTCTCGGCCGAAATAGAGGTTCCGATCTCTTTAAGTAGGTCCGGAGTGCTGTGCGAGTTCCTGAGCGGAGGGGACGAGACCGAGTCATCGCTAGCACTAGACTTCAACTGATGATAGTTCACTGCTTCTCCCTGCAAGTTCAGAGAAAACTGCGTCCAAGAGCTCGAACCGGTAGAGACAAATGAAGAGGGCATGTCGTTCTGCAGCACAGACTTCAGTTCCTCCATGTCGTTCAGGGTCTTTAGAGCCATACTATCGAAAGGACTGGACTCGGCCTCAAAGTCTTCCAGATTCAACTTACACGTCATCGTCACGTCCGGTTTATCTGAAACGTTGTGAGTGGAAGGTACTGGTTGCAGGATGGAGTTGGGTTCCAGGGAAGACAAGAGCGAAGAGGACATGGACGATTCCGCTTTCACCTCCGCTTCGCTATTCTCCGAGTTTCCGTTCTTCATAGTCGACGTTTCGACGGCGGAACTTTCTTCGCCTCCGGAACGCGTAAACTTTTCGATCGTCGAAGCTAGTTTTTCCGTTCTCGCGTTTTCAACCTCGTCGCGAGTTTTCTTTCTCATAGCACTCGATTCCAAAACATTTTTCTCCAAGGAAAAATCGTACTACGCAAAAAAACATAAACAAAATAAAAGTTAATTTAAAAAGCACCAAATTATATTATTTGTAAGAAACTGTAGTTATAATGCTAAGAATGCGGGTACCCAAGCAATTTATAAAAGCAGCCTGATAGAACATTTAAGTTAAAAACAATCGTTACAGTATATAAATTCCTGCAACTTTACAGAATACTCTTTAATACTGTATTAGAATTGGTGCCTCATTCTCTGCAATTACAACATTCACAGCCGAAAAATGTATATATGATCATGAAACCTCTTCGTTGAGCAGTTCCACCGGACAATGATGCTGGTAACTCAGTGGCAAAGTGATCTAGGAATTGCAAATACTGTATTAAATACAAACGTCATAAATCTTAGAAATCAATACGATGAATATTTAGTCAAGGATAAAATTGAGTCAAATTTTGAAATCACATGACGAATGTAAATCAGCAGTGAACTTCCTATTTATTAAATATACCTTTCTGGGTGGACGAAACTTTTCACTAATTTTGACTGGAATTCCATCTAAATAGCTGTGACCTAATTTTCATTTTAAAATATTGTTGTGTACAGATAATAAATCAATTTGAATGAATGAATTTTACCTGGAAAATTTCCGTCCCTTTTCACCGGGTAAGCCATTATCATTATAAATCGTAGAAATAAAAACCTTTACTTTACTTTCCCACAAAATATAAATTTATTCATAATTACATTTGTTTCTGAAGATTATTAATTCAATTTACATAAATAATAGTTCAATTTTTACCATTATTTTGTACCAAAAATTATACAGCTCCATGGATTGAACGAGTACACACTTGCTTTACCTTGACACTTGCTCGCAATTATTAATAATTAATCATGAGACGGCTGTCATTTTGATAGTTTTACCCACCACTGATATACGTTTCCACGCATATTTTATTATTAAGATGGCTGCCATATTGACATCGACAATTGTTTTAATAATATTACGGAGTATTATTTTGCGGTCACTCAGTGCGGAAGTTAATAATTATTACGAAAACTTTGACGACGTTCCTTTTAGAACGCCCCTAGCGGTCGTCATGTAAACGCACAAACTATAAACCGCTTACACGCAATTTTAGAATATTATGTCAAATTTTGATTAAAATAAAGATTGATTTCAAGAATAAATTTTTTCTGGAAACTACATTATAATGATGTTTTGTTGACATCAGAAAAAAATGGTAAAAGAATAATTATTGGATTTCCTCCCCTATTTGCAGCAACTCGAGTATTGCGGTTGTGCCAAAACAAGGGGGAGTTTCTTAATTATAATACTACCGGTATTTAAAAATATTTAACATGTAATTTTTTCATAATTAATAATTGTAATAAAGAATTTTTGTAATTTTAATAAATACAAATATATTTTTTTTTAAATACAAAAACTATATAGAAATTTATTAAAAACCGGATGTTAGTGCGGATGTATTTTCTATTAGCCCAATATTTTATTATTTAAGCATCAGCGTGCGAACGAATAATGTAAATAACACGAAAACTCAATTCTACAATGTAAAATTTTAAAAAAATTAAATTAAATTTTTAGTAATAAAATTAATTAATAGAATGTTATTATCAATATATTTTTTTAAGGATAATGTGTGATGTTCACAGCATCTTTTTAATTCTTTCCTCAACCCTTTCCGGATAGAAGAATGAACTTTTCAACGAGAAATCGATTGGTAAGCATGTTTGGTGTGTGTATCGAGATGCGTGCAGGGTGTGCCTAGAGTGTGCCCAGTCATCCAGCATCCCTATATATATATATTAAATGTCAAAATAAGATGTGATTCTATTTTTAGCCGAAGCCATTAAGCCCAAACATCATGTACATGCACACCTAACATCACTTACATCTGGAAAGATTCAACCTCCACATCCATTTGTATTCACCAACCATCTTGCATTATAGAGAACCAAAAATAGATGACCGTAAAAGATTTCGCATTTATCCTGCAAAAATTCATCGCAATTCATCCAAATTAATTCAGCAGAATTCGTCAAATAACATCTTAAAAAATAAATTAATATAATTATCTCAAAATTAACTGGAGAAAAAAAAATAATAATATCACTAAAGTTATTTTTAGAATTAATTCCAATAAAATAAATTTTACAATTATTATTATCGTCATTAAATAATTAAAGCAATCAGTTTTAATTAATTTTGAAAGGGATAAATTTTCAAACAGCGGCAAATGTTCGATAACAATTTTTTGGCGAAAGGACCACCAGCAGAAACTTCGGATTTATTTCAAAGCAAGTACATGTCATTAAAAATAATAATTATAATTGCCTCGAAAAATTAAACAAAAGTCTCTCAAAGAAATTTACAATATTATTTCCTTTTTGTAATTTAGTCCATTTTAGTCAATATTTTTGTGTTTGAGAAAATTTAAGATTGAAATTGAAACTTTGTTTGATTTTCACATTTTATTAGCAAGTTATTGAAATTTTAAATTACTGATACTTAAATTATTAATATCACTAACAGATACAAAATGCTACATTTTATCCGACTCAAAATTAATCCGTGTATTTTATTTAGAGATAATAATTGTATCGAAGTAAATACAGTATTAATAATTTAAAAAAATTATTTCATTTTTAGAATATTTAATTCATCATTGAATAAGGCTTCATAAAACCTTGTTACGATGAAGATTTCACTGTATTACATCTACATCTTTATTTTGGGCTGTTTCATAAGCAAAATGACGTGCACTAGCGGAAAAAGAAACTCCTTCGACAAAACTGTCGTTGCTTACGCCACAAAGGTACTCGTAATATATTATTTATTTTTTTAAAATTAAATTTTTGCACAAAGAGAGGACATCCCCAAAAAGAAATTCCAATTGCATTGTAAGCCTACTGTATTTATAATATTTTGTCATTGCAATTATTAATAGAAAGGTATGTGAGTGTAGTTTATTGCTGAAAACATTTAAAGCAGAATATAAACATCTACAGTACTTCTTGCATTTCTTTTTAAAAGGAAAACATATCCACATAAATAAATAAGTGTATTGATCTAAAAAAAATCAAAACTAAATTCTTATAATTATACAGAAGCTAAACACGTTTTTCTCAACTCTTGCAAAAATTTGATTGTTTGGCCAATCAATAAGCCATTAAATTACTTATTTCTTTTTGCATTTATTTGTATAGCGTACGTGTTGGTGGAACGAAGCGTGTAAGAAGGAGTTCCAAGCAAACTTCGAATGCAAATGTCCTAAATTCACTTTCTGTCGAGGCCCTGGCAAGTATTACAACGCCTTCTGCTCCATGACCAGCACCGGCTACGTTTGGTACCAGAGGAACAACCACGACAACTAACCTCACCCGTTTTAGGCAAAAAATACAACGCCTTCCGCTCGATGACCCACTACCGGAAACGACTGATAACCAAAGAAACGACGTCCACTCACACCCTCAAAGAGCTTCCCCCCCATCTCACTACACGCTCTGCCACTTACATCACACACAAACTTTTCTGCAAGATTACATTTTATTAAACAAGTTTAATTATCAGTAGAAAAGTAATTAAATAATATTCGTGCCTCAATTTTTCTTTTTCATTTTTAGATTGTACTTTATTAAATTTAAATATCTCTTTAATACGCTTATGGAGTAACGCGGTTGATTTTCGATCACGCAAATTTTAATGATCTCCACCCTGCTAATTTTAAATTTGAAATGTTACGTTCAAATTCCAATTTGAAAATGAATATTATTATTAAATGAAACGTTTTCCGGCTAATTTTTCCATTAGCAAAAGATAGAAATTGTATATTTTTAACCAAAAGAAAAGCAAGCTTTCTGCTCTAAATATTTATTAAAAAAAATTAATAAATTTATAAGTGATCAAAATGTTTATTATAATATAAATTTAATAGAACAAAATACAATATTGAACTTTATAATAACAAAAACTTTTTTTTTAAAAAAAAAAAAAAAAATTAATAACCATTTATTTAAAATAAGATTTAAAAGTTTTAAATACAATATTTATATTCACTGAAAATATTTTTCACTGCGTTTGGAAAATGGAAATAATAAATCTTAAGAAAAAAAAATGCAAAAAAGTTATTGAGAAATTTTGTGTAATTAAAACAATCGATTTTCACGACTCAAATTGATTGTCCATCAACATTTTTTCTAACTATTTCTAAATATGCAAAAATCGTAATTGCACAATTATTAATTGAAACCGAAAATTTTTTAATAAAAAAAATGGCTCACGAAATATGCGTTATGCAACACCCTCAATTTATCCGAAATGAAATAAAAATTTATATATAAAAAAAATAATAATAAAATAAAATAAATTAAAAAATAGAACTTTTGGAATTACTTGAAGACTTCAAATTTTTGCATTTTGAAAAACTAATTAAGAATTAAACGGAATTTGCTCAGTATTTCGCGCTATTTGCTCATGGAATTGCATAACTAAAATTATTATCAGTAAAATTTAATAAATTTCTGTTTTCAATTTAAACAAAAAAAAAATTTAAATGAAGGCTACTAATTTCGTAGAAACAGAAAACATGACTTTTAATTTTTTAAAAAAATTGTTTACATTCGCTAATAAAGCCACAAAAATATTTAAAAAATAATAATAATTACGTTGTTTTCAATTTCTAAATATGATTTAAAAATGTTATTTCATAAAATATAGCCAAAAATAACCCTGCTATTTTTCATATCTTGTTCTAATATTTATCTTTGCTTAATTCTGAATTAAAAGACATTTAAAACAAAATGAAATGATGAATAAATATATGAATTTTAAAATTCTACACGATGTTTTTGTTTTGATAACTCTTTTTCCCCCCAACGTTTTTAGGTATTAAACACCAAAAAATGTAAACTTTGTTTAGTTAGAATTTGTTAATAAAAACAGTCTTCGAAACTTGATTTTAGCTGTGAACTGTTATGTTTCTAGTTGATGAGAATCACTGGACGTCACGAGATTATGTACACAATGGTCAAAAAAGCCAAAAGTTTCAAAAAGTCTCGAATGTCATCATAAGATCCAAAATTCTGATCAACATTATAACAAACGATACCGTATTTACGAGATTGTTGAATGTTCACAATTTCATTTTGTCAGGACCTTGAATCTACATTTTAATTTGTGCGCACTGTTGAGAATATAAAATGTAGCTGTAGAGGCTCAAGTTTGAAATTTACAGTCGATCTTTGAGATTCAAGACTTTTGCTTATCTGGAATTTTAAGTTTCAGCTTTGCTTGGAATTTTAAAGTTCAGAATTTTACCTAACCATGAATTTGTAAACTTTTATTGCCTACGATTGAGGCTCAATATTTTAGATTTGTTTAAATTTAAAAGTCTTGGCTAATTTTGAGATGTGAATTCTGATACAGTATTGTGACTTTGGAGTTTTAAAACTCTAAATTATCGATATTTTTGAAACTCAAAATTTTACTCTTCACCTTCAGAAATTACCCTTAGCTAAAGGAGATCTTTCAGATTCAAGTTTTCAACTTATCGTGATTATTCGGTTTCACAATTTAGCTTTGACAGAATTTTGACCCTTTGAATTTTATCAATTTTGAGTGTCAAGATTTTGACTTGTGTGAGACTTTGACCCTTCGGAATTATGGCCGATACAATCGCCAAAAGATGAAATTAAAGAAGGCTTTTTAGGCTTTTTGAGCACCGACCGTGTACTCTTCCACATCTGAATCACTTTCATTGTCATCTATGTCACTGTCCTCCATACTTACTCGATCGAACCCTTTGTGCTTGTTTTTCAAGAGATTTCCGATAACAAACCGGTCCGCGTCCGGGGTATTATACCCGGTCATCCAGCCCTTCACGTGACCCACTGAGCAGTTGTGGAACTTGCCTAAAAGTAATAATCAATAGATCGAGGTTTATTTCAATTAGAGACATGTTGAAAATCGTTACGTTTTCTGCAGCGGATGACTACAGCGATGGTGATCATCAAGAGAACTGGAATCGCAAGCAGCGCCATAATGATCATTGACGCGGAAAAACTAGAACTTCCAAATAACCCCGTGTTGCTCTCGTCCACTTTTTCTTTCACTGCTTTGCTGTCTTCGGCTTGAGTCACTTTGGTGATTTGAACAGTTTCAGCCACCGGCTTTTCCGTCACGCTGCTGACCACGGCATTTGATGCATTAGTCACCATCTTCTGTTCTACTTTTACGGGCGAATTTTGTCGAGATTCCGCAGCTCCAACATCTTAAATTATAAAATAAATCCTTCATTTTGTCAGTATTTCAAAAGATGCAATTGACATTTAGTTAATTTCAAGACCTCACTTTTAATTGATTAAAAATTATAAATTTTCGAGATTTTTAAACTTATAATTTGAGCTTTTTGATTATTGAGTTTCTAGAATATTAGAAACTGGACAATTTTTGCTTTACCTGCTATAAATTTGATGATTCTATTAGGACCGATCTCGGCTACATACAAAGTACTTCCATCCGGTGTCACCGCGATATCATGGGGATTAGACATCGCCTGTTCAAACAAACATAAGTCGTATTTAAACCGCACAGATTTCGAAAGCAAATCAAAACAAATTTCGAAAGCAAATCAAAACAGATTAAGAAAGTTTAATAAACTATCCTGATCTCACTTTATGAAAATTGATTTTAATTTACCTTTTCTGAAGGTGTAAATAAGCCAATAATCTTGCAAGTGCTTAATTGAATGACAAAACCTTTGACTCCGCTTTTCCAGATGTTGGCTGTAGGGCCATTCACGGCATACAACAACCCTCCTTATATCAAAGTAAAGAAATGAATACATGTATACATAAATAAAACTTCCATAAAGTTGAATTACCATTAACCGGAGAGTATGTCATCGCGAATAAACGACCACCAAATTCAGAATCTAATATCTGACTATGAAATGTTCCATTCGATAAATAAAAAGCTTGAATCCTTCCATTTTCTCGGTCAGCCACGAAGATTAAGCCTTTGTCTTCCGCCAACGCCAGGTCGTGAGGGACATCGAAAGCGTACGGAGGTAAAACCCCAAACTTCATTCCTAAAGCAAGATACATTATAAATAAAACTAATAAAAATCAAGCTAAATTTCTATAAAACCTAAAACTGATCGTGTCGCTTGACCCCATTGCAACAACAGATCGCCGGCAGCAGAATACTTTAAGATGCGATTATTACAGTAACTAAAATTTAAAAAAAAAATTAAAATTACAACAATAATATAATAACTGTTTTCAAATAAATTATTTACCCGTCAGAAATATAAAACTCTCCATTTTTTGTGACGACTACACTCGAAGGCTTGCAGAAATGATCGTTGTCATTACCTGGAAAAAATCTTTCTCCGAAAGTCAAAAGAGGATCTACATCTCCGTTTGAAGAAAATTTAAACACCTTTTAAGATAAAACCGAAATTTATTAATATGCAATGTTATTGTAAAGTCTAAATATTGGTCAAAAGTAAAGTGAAACACTTCCTTATAACGAAAATAATTTCTTCCTCATCAAAGTCTTTCAACTTTACTTGTAAATTCAAATATGATTCTAAAACTAAAATGTTTGAAATAAATTACCTGATGCAGAGCCACATCAGTCACCCAGACATTATTTTCACCATCCACGAACAAACCGTGCGGCATAAAAAATCTAGTAAAATCTCAATATAATTATCAATTCCTAAATTTATATAAAAAAAAAGATGCAATATTATATTACTGTATCAACTTACAATTTTTTACCCCAAGATTTAATAGGTTGGCCAGTAATTTTGTCAATTGTGATGATGGTGTCCGTAGAAATTGGAACGTTACGATCGCCGGTATAAACATTCTTCAAAGTGAAAGTACTAAATCGCAATAAAAAAAAAACTCGCTGTATTTGAAATGAAATTACGAGAACAAAATGATAAGTTATCTTACCTAAAACCCCAAACAGCACTTCCACGGTGAAAAATTACGATGTTGCCATCTGTATCAAAAGCCACAGATGTGACTTGTCCTAGGTCAATGGAAAGTTGAGGCCAATTTGGCACGTCGTTGAAAAGACCTTCAAAATAAAGAATTAAAAAATGTTTATCAGTTTCACGAACAATATGATTGTTACCCACACAGAAAAACATAATTTAATAATAAAATTTAAATTTACGAGATCATTAATTAATTGCAAAAATAGTTTCAAAATAATGTCAACATAACATGAAACCTATAAACACATCACGCAAATAGTGCAGTTTTTCAGTACATGTGTAGCACAATATTTAAAAAAGATTATCTACCAAAATGTTTCAGTATTTTTAAAAGTTAAAAAACAAAAATATTTGTGGTGTAATTTTTTTTTAAATGTGTCGCCTTAATGCAGTTTAAAATTTTAAGCTTTAAATTATTAATGTTATTTATATTCTATACTACGACGAAACAAATCATTGAAAAACCAGCATTATATAACCATTCAGTGAACTTACTAGTGTGTTGTGCTGGTGAAAACCAGTCTAAAATTCCTTTTCCTTCAGGAGTACCGTTTACTAAGGTTTTGGGATTAAAATCATTTGGGGAAGTGGACGAAGAGAGATGGTGAATGTGGCCTCGACTCACATCGTAATAATTATATGAACCTAATCGATAATTAAGTGCAATAACAAAACAACAACAAACAACGCAACATAACCGTGCAATACTTGTTAAATACAATAATTAATTACCAGGTGATTCTGCAGATGACTTTCCCGCATCATCGAAATCCGGGTACTCTCCTCCATTAGCAGCAGTAAGATTAGATTCAAGTTTATGCCCTTTCTTACCAGGTAAAATCATAGCGGAATCGAGACCAGAGAGTAAATTTTTACCGGTTTCAGCTGGAGCTGTTTGCGATGGTTTATTAGGATGATTGACTCCTATTGCATGTTCTTCCAACAATGGATTTCGAGGTAGCGCTTTGTCCGAATCAGCTGGAAGTTCGGAGACTAAGTTCGGGTCCTTCACATCCACGCACTCGTAAAAATCACGACCCTCCTCGTTGTCCGTGTAGTACATTATGTATAAATTGCACATCTCGTCATTAGTTGTGCTTCTAAATATATAAAATGTATGAATTATATATAAAAAAACGCTTCTTAAAGCTATGAAAACTAACCCGATCGTTGTCTCTGTATCACGAAGAGTGGAATTAAACGTACACCTGGCAGCCTGTTAATAATTAATTATCTTTGATAATTACTTTTTCCAAAAGATTTTGGGATAAAATACACTTACCAAATAGTCGTTTTTACGAACAGTAAACAGTTGTGTCATCGGATAAAATGCCTAAGAAATAAAGAAATGAATTAATTAAACTAATTAATAAATAAAATTTGAGCAGTATGGTAGCCTACTTGAGGCCATTGAGGATTTCCTTTGGCAATTTCCGTAAATACTTTATTAGAATTTCCAGAACGACTAACTCGATAACTGGAAACCACAACGCCTAATTAAACGAAATCAATCATTTACATGTATCCCATAAAATAAATGTCAAGAAAATACGTTACCTAATTTATGGGTGTGTACTCGGTAAGCAAAAGCGTGAATTGGCGTATTTGACGAAAATTTGCAGTTCATATCGCCGTGAACAACTTAAAAAATACATTTAATAAATATCATAAATTTAATTACCGGTAATCTTAAAATAGAAAAATACCTTCTTTGTGAGGAGGAATAACGGTAGACATCGCCACTAATAAAAATATTCCCGCTAAATATGGTTGCCTAAGGATGCAAATTTAGCAAAAATTAGAAATAAATAAATAATAAAAGACAGATGTCGATGACTAAGAATCAAACATAACTAAAATTTAGTTGCTATTTGCATTTGAAAGAAGTGTGGTTTTGAGAATTTCTTAAAAAGCTTTATTTAAATTAAATTCTTAAGTTTCATATTACTGTAATTCATTAACCTTTGCCCCTTGTTATTTAAATTTATGAGTTTTCCTGAATAATTAATTAGCGGTACTATTTTTTTTATTAATTTAATAATTTATTTTTTATTTTATATGCTTTAATTATTTTATTTTGCTTTTTTCATTTTTATTGCTATTAAGGTCAAGCAATGTAAGCAACCCCAAAATGAATAAATATACTGTAATACATAAAAAAATATATCTTGAGTTAATATTGCTTTTTGCCTATCCCAACCGTGTACCTAATAACGCTTTACAAAATAAAACTTTTAAAAGTTTCGTTTGAAAGCTTAATCATCATCATATTGTAGAGATTGTACAAACCGGTCATATGTCATCTGCAAAGTAAGCCCACTCGTGTCCACATCTAATAAAATATTAAAGAGAATGAGTTTCCTTCTCTTCATCCATTTGGCTTTCTCCGATTCAACTCACCTTCCGTGGGTGTTGCATAATGAACTTGCAAGACGAGGTGATTGACTTTGTTGTCGCTTCCAATGCGAAAACCAACATCTAAAAAAAAAAAATTGAAGATAAATAAATAAAAGCCGATTAATAATTGAAAAGCTGCGTGCGTGTATACTTTCGGGTAACGTCGTTGGCGGCGCATTTTTTGCCCAGGCAAACATAATTTTCATATCTTGGCAGCCAAAACCTTCACCGCAATCCCTAAAAAAAAATATTGTTAATTAATTTCTAGAAATTGATAAAAGACCAATATGAATGCGATTTACCAATAATCTTTATCTGTGGAGTAGTAACTGCACGCGAATAGTAAAATGTGATGTGCTCTCGACGCGTCTGCTTTAGCTTCCATTTTAACTTAAAATAAAAACAAATTTTAAATAAATAAAACCCCATTTTAAAATAAAATAAGTGGCATTACCGATATAAGCTTCTCTCGCATTGACTGGTTTTATCGTGCATAGATAATGATCAGGCTAACGAAATAAAATTCAAATACATTTAAGCACAAATCCAATAAAACACAAAAGTTAATTAATATTGATAAACGTGTGGCTGTGACAGCATCATGAATCGACAGCTGCAATACAGGATTATTATACGGACACCAGAACAAATGTCAGCCAACTACTGTATTTATAGTGCCAAAAATAACAGCTAAAAACAGCAAAGCAGAATATTAGAAATCCACAATTCTAAAAATTAATAATAAAAGCTTATTTATTGAAGTTATCAAAATGTAACTCGTCTAGCTGAGCTTCTGTTTGAATCTATTAAGTCGATATGGATTAAGTTTATTTCGCTATCAGCTGTCTAATTCCTTGATTTTATATTCTATCACTTTTCAAAATAATTTTTAACTATTTTACAACAATCAGTCACTATTTTTTCTTCAATCAGTATTTAAATTATAAATACAGTATTCCTAAATAATAGTAACCTGTAATTAAAATTAGAACTAGGTCATTGAAAAAGCAATTTAATCACACCTATTTAATTTCTTTGAGCTATATTTTCTTGATCTGTTTGGTAATGCCAGTCTGCATCTTTAACTTAAAAAAACTTAAATAAAAAAAAAAGGTTTCCCCGCTTTAATGGATATTAAGAAAATAAAGCTAAAAAGAAAAAAAATGGATAGATTTAGTCTAACATCAAAATTTTAAAATAAAAGTGAGTTTCAAATCCTGACAAGTGTCTCGAATTGTTGGAAATTAGATAATCAACACGAATAATTGTAGCACAGCCAACACGTGTGTAAAACATACTTTCGTGGGTTTAACTCCCGGCATCAAAATGTCTTGAGTGATAATATTGGTTGCCCAAACTGTGGATACACATAGACTGCAGATAAATACGAAACTCGATATGTGATAAATAATCGAAGATTTCCAGCTGAATGCAATCATTTTTCTGGATCGGTTGATCAGCAATGCGCAATCGTGATACGAATATTCATCAAACTCTATGCAATAACAAGTCACGTAAAAAATGTATGCATAATCAAAAAATATTCACAATAAAAATTTCATTCTTTTTAAATTTCACAATAAATACCTCATAAAATTGACGTGGTTAACAGGTTATTGGAGGAAACACCAGAACATTTCCTTGTAAATCGTTTTCATCGTAGAGGAAATTATCTAAAGTAAACATAGTTTCCTGCAACCATATTGTTTTGAAGTTGAGTGACACGCGACAGATGTCACGTAGGATGCAATAATTTATGACAAACGATATTAAAATGACAACTCACCTAAGTAGTCAACTACATCTACGTCAAATTATAATAATCGTTCAAATATAAACTGTTTATCGCAAAAATATTAAACCATTACATTTGATAAATCAGTGTCCGCAAATTTATTTATCCGACTATTAAACGCAGCACATTATAATGCAGAGCGTCATCATTGTGCTGCATTTAACGCGAATCTGTAGCGCCCTCTAGTAGAGGCAAATTGTGCAATTTCAGCAAAATATTGTACGCACAAAAAAAAGCGCGTTTTTTAAAAAAGAACTGTAACCTATGGGCATTTTTCGCCTAACCAAACCATACATTAATAACAATCCCAAGTTATGGACAATTTTGGGGTAACCCACTGTATAACCATAAACTTTATGGTTAGATTAAGCCAAAATTAGCTTTTAAAGGCATAACGTGCGCTTCGATATTTTTATTTTAAATATAAAATAGAATTTAAAGGCATAACGTGCGCTTTGATAATTTTATATATAAAATTGTCTTTAAAGGCATAACGAACGCTTCGATAATTTTATTTTAAATATAAATTGACTTTCATAATTTTATTTTGATCGAATGCCCAGATTAAACATTCATGATTTAAAATCATTATCTTATTTGCTTTATAAAAGAAAGAAAAGTTACTTACAAATTTTCCATTTTATTCCATATCCGATCTTGTGCCATCAAACTTTTGATCGTTTTATTCTACCATACTTCCAATAAAATGAGGTTCAACATTTCAGCAGAATGTACATCATCTTGTACTTGATTTTCCAAATATTTGTTTGAAAATTAATTCCAATCAAATATTTTGTAAATAATTTTTGACTTTGTTTT